>DF360714.1:1657-12244 GCA_000787875.1 Solanum virginianum | reverse complement strand
CATCTGATGTTCCAATTAATGTGAAAGTCTTAAGCATTTTGATTTTAACAGAAAAAAAATTGCTGATTTTGGATTGCTAATAAATAATAACATATAACTAGAATGGCCAATAAAGTTGGGCTATATTAGTAGAGTTGTTATACCAAAAAATAGAAAAATGTTTTTTTTTAGTTTAGTTTGGTTTAATATTTTAATTTTAAGAATCGACAAATTTTTATTTTAAGTGAAAAGTAATAAAGAAAATTCGGACCAAATCAATTAGATAAATATCAATTTAAAAATCAGTTACACACTTTTTAGATTTATGTCTATTCCGTTAACGATTTAATTTAATTTGTAATTTTATTTTGATATATAAATCAAAAAATCTATTTCATGTTAAAAATAATTTTGCTTTAAATTGAGCTTTTAAATTATTCATCAATATTTATTTCGATTATTACCATCACAATCTATTGTGAAACGACAATTTTCCTAAAAAGTAATTGTTTTGATTGTATTATGCTTGAATATTGTTGTGAAAATATCATTTTTCACCATATTTTCAACATCTTGAAACTTTTTGCTTTGTCAAACCTCGAGTTTGTAGTCCTCTAGGTAAAATTGAATGAATTTGTGTTTAAAAAAAATCAACTAAATCAAGAAAAGTCGAAGCAATGAATAACTGACTTAATTTACTTTGGTTTCTTTTTAGTGAAAAAATGACTTGAATCGAGCCATGAATACACCTAACTATAGTCTGTCTTTTTCTTTTTTGAAATTTTCTGTAGGTGCGCGTTTGAATGATAATTTTTAAAAGATATATTCAAACCATCTACTATTCAATAGTCCCCTGGCTTTTCTACTTGCTACTATATAATAATCTCTTAGCTTTTAAACATTTAGCAACAGGCTTAACTAACTTTTTTTATGGTTCAAAATGGAGCCAACAAATTCAAGAGGTACTAGTTTGAGAGAAAGAATAACAAGGGGAAATAGTTTGAGAATGAGCTTAAGTTCAATGAGGAATAGTGTTAATAACTCTAGGTGGACTGGCAATGAAGGGGAGATTTTTAATCGTTCAACGAGAGATGAGGATGATGAAGAGGCTCTTAAATGGGCAGCTCTTGAAAAACTTCCAACGTTTGATCGTTTGAGAAAAGGTCTCTTGTTTGGATCACAAGGCGCATCTGCTGAAATTGATATACATGATCTTGGTTTTCCAGAAAGAAACAAGTTGCTTGAAAGGCTTGTGAAAGTTACAGATGAGGATAATGAGAAGTTATTGTTGAAACTCAGGCAAAGAATCGACAGGTAACTGAATGTATATGATTGCATTTTAGCAGTGTTCGACGTTTACTTTAGGTTCAGTGTTTGTTAGGACTTGTTACAGATGTATGCATTGTTAGAAAATCTAAAGCTGTATTCCTTCTGTACCAATTTATGTGACGTAATTTGACTGCAGATGGAGATTAAGAAAGAAAAAACTTTTGAAATTTATGGCGTTAAGTATGTCATAACATGGCTATATGTCAATCTAAGGCTAGTTTTTTTTTATGATGTTTAATTTAGACGAGCTTAAATGAAACGATAGGGTGATGAGGATTCATATAGTTAGTTTGACTTGCTTAGAATCAAGATGTTGTTGTTGTTATATTGTTGTTTATCGATGACAAGTTAAGTGGTTTGCGATTTCTTTTTTACAGAGTTGGGATAGATTTGCCAGAAATAGAAGTAAGATATGAGCATTTAACTATTGAGGCAGATGCATATGTAGGAAGTAGAGCTTTGCCTACATTTATCAACTTTATGACTAATTTTGCTGAGGTAAAAAAATCTAAAAGATATCTTGATTTCAAATCGCGATTTTCTTTAACAAAAATGGTATATGTAACTAACTTTTTATTTTTTTTTGGTTTGATAGGATATATTGAACTCTCTCCATATCCTACCAAATCGAAAGAGAAAACTAACTATTCTTAATGATGTGAGTGGTATCATTAAGCCTTGCAGAATGACTTTGCTTTTAGGACCTCCAGGTTCTGGGAAAACTACGTTGCTATTAGCTTTGGCTGGAAAGCTTGACTCTTCCCTTAAGGTAACACCATTAGTTCTACGTATCGAAGGGATTTAAGTTATCTATACTGACGTTGCAAAGTTTGGTTGTCGTTTCTATCGGTCCAAACATCTGTCTTTTGTTGCTTTTTGGGAAATCAGGTAACTGGAAAAGTAACCTATAACGGACATGGAATGAATGAATTTGTACCACAAAGAACAGCTGCTTATATTGGCCAGCATGATTTACACATAGGAGAAATGACTGTGAGAGAAACCTTGGAATTCTCTGCAAGATGTCAAGGAGTTGGCTCGCGTTATGGTTAGTATTTCTTTCCTTTTTTCTGTTGAAATTTAGCTAGGATAGATGATATATCGATTGATGTTTCTCGGAATTTTTTGCAGAGATGTTGGTTGAACTGTCAAGAAGAGAGAAATCAGCTAAAATCAAGCCAGATCCTGATATTGATATTTTCATGAAGGTAAGCAAGTAGAATATTTTCCTCTATCGAAAGCAAATTCGTACAACCTTAGTTATTTTGTGACAATGTAGGCCTTAGCAGCAGAAGGACAAGGAACCAATTTTGTTACAGATTATGTTCTGAAGGTAACAAAAAACATGTTTCACTAATTTCTCTAAATTTTTGATAATCAAAAAGGAGGAAGAAAATTTGATAACTAAGTGATTTGTGTATTCCAATGCAGCTTTTGGGACTGGACATTTGTGCAGATACCATGGTGGGAGATGAAATGATAAGAGGTATTTCAGGAGGACAAAAGAAGCGTGTGACGACAGGAGAAATGCTCGTTGGACCGGCAAAGGCACTTTTCATGGATGAAATCTCAACTGGATTGGATAGTTCAACTACTTACTCAATAGTGAACTCTCTAAGACAATCTGTGCAAATTTTGAATGGAACTGCTGTGATATCTCTCCTGCAGCCAGCACCCGAGACGTACAACTTGTTTGATGACATTATTCTGTTATCAGATGGGAGAATTGTCTATCAGGGTCCTCGAGAGGACGTCCTTGGCTTCTTCGAGTCGATGGGTTTCAAATGTCCTGAGAGAAAAGGCGTGGCTGACTTCTTGCAAGAAGTATGTCTGATGATAAACTAATAAGGTTTGCAAGCATTGATGTATTTTCCATTCTGATATTGAAAATTTTAAATTTGTCACAGGTGACTTCAAAGAAAGACCAGCAGCAATATTGGATGAAGAGGGATGAAACTTATCGGTTTATCACGTCAAAAGAATTTGCTGAGGCATATCAATCGTTCCATGTTGGGAGGAAACTCAGCAATGAGCTTGCAGCTTCATATGACAAGAGCAAAAGCCATCCTGCTGCTTTGTCAACTCAAAAGTATGGTATAGGGAAGAAACAACTCTTAAAGGTCTGCACGGAACGAGAACTCCTACTAATGAAGAGGAACTCATTTGTTTACATCTTCAAGCTCACTCAGGTGACAACTTAGTCTATGAAAATATTAAATTTTCATGTTTCTGTCTCATCATATTTACTAATGCTGCGTGGTTTTGATCTGTTAACAGCTTACAATTATGGCACTCATATCAATGACCCTCTTTTTCCGAACTGAGATGCCCCGTGATACTATTGAAGATGGAGCAAAATATACTGGTGCCTTCTTTTTTATTGTCACAACAGTTATGTTTAATGGAATGGCTGAGATCTCCCTGACAATTATCAAACTTCCTGTCTTTTACAAGCAAAGGGACCTTCTCTTTTTCCCTTCATGGGCTTATGCAATGCCCTCATGGATACTCAAAATCCCTATAACATTTGTTGAAGTTGGTCTTTGGGTGTTTCTCACTTACTATGTCATCGGATTTGATCCGAGCCCTGGAAGGTAAAGAACAAATATATGATGCAGTATAAAGATCAGGTTATCTTCAGCGGTTTCCTTTTTCCCATGATTACTAAACATGAATCTCTTTTTGCAGATTGTTCAAACATTTCTTGGTACTCGTATGTGTACACCTGATGGCGTCAGGATTGTTCCGCTTCATTGGGGCAGCAGGAAGGACCATGGGAGTTGCTAATACATTCGGAACATTTGTTCTGCTTTTACAATTTGCATTGGGTGGATTCGTTCTTTCACGAAGTATATTTGGTGATTTATGTGTTTGTAGAAGCTTTTACCTAGCTAAAACTGATTACTCTAACAGCCTACTGCTAATGTTGTAGATGATGTGAAGAAATGGTGGATATGGGGTTACTGGTTATCTCCAATGATGTATTCTATGAATTCAATTCTTGTGAATGAATTTGATGGGAAAAAGTGGAAACAAATTGCACCATTTGGAACTGATTCAATTGGAGTTGCAGTCGTAAGATCTCGAGGGTTCTTCCCAAATGCACACTGGTACTGGATAGGTGTCGGTGCACTTATTGGATTCACAATCGCCTTTAACATCTGCTACAGTCTTGCACTCGCTTATCTCAACCGTGAGTATCTTTAGAGTTTCATCATTCATTTTTCCATAAAGGTGAAAACACTGAATGTTTAGTTGAATATCTACAGCATTTGGTAACCCCCAAGCTATGATATCAGAAGGCAGTGATGATGCCAAAACTACGAGCATTGAGAAAGAAGTGTCGAATAGTGGGGGCCAGAATAAGAAAAAAGGAATGATTCTTCCATTTGAACCGCATTCCCTCACCTTCGATGAAGTTACATACTCTGTTGACATGCCTCAGGTAACTAGCTGGGAATTGTATGGATAAAAAATTAGGGATACTGAACTTTCTAATGGTACTTGCAGGAAATGAAATATCAAGGTGCCACTGAAGATAGATTGGTACTTCTGCATGGTGTATGCGGAGCTTTCAGGCCCGGTGTTTTGACAGCTTTGATGGGAGTTAGTGGTGCTGGAAAAACAACATTGATGGATGTACTGGCCGGACGAAAAACAGGAGGATATATTGAGGGTAGTATCAAGATCTCTGGCTATCCAAAGAAGCAAGAAACATTTGCGCGTATATCTGGATACTGTGAACAGAATGACATCCATTCACCTTATGTTACAGTTTATGAGTCATTAGTATACTCAGCTTGGTTGCGCGGCAAAGGCACTTTTCATGGATGAAATCTCAACTGGATTGGATAGTTCAACTACTTACTCAATAGTGAACTCTCTAAGACAATCTGTGCAAATTTTGAATGGAACTGCTGTGATATCTCTCCTGCAGCCAGCACCCGAGATGCAATAAAAGTGGAAATCATATGACATTTCCTATTTAATATCATTGTGCAGATGTTTGTTGAAGAAGTTATGGAACTTGTGGAGCTTACACCATTAAGATCAGCCCTGGTTGGTCTACCAGGGGTCAACGGTCTCTCAACCGAGCAACGCAAAAGGTTGACCATTGCAGTGGAACTAGTGGCGAACCCCTCTATCATTTTCATGGATGAACCAACTTCGGGGCTGGATGCAAGAGCTGCCGCAATTGTGATGAGAACTGTTAGGAACACAGTTGACACAGGAAGAACCGTTGTTTGCACCATCCATCAGCCTAGTATCGACATTTTTGAAGCCTTTGATGAGGTGAATTGAGTAAATGTGTCTTCTTTCCCTTTTGACATCGGATACTAATACAAAGACCACTCTTTGCAGCTATTTCTAATGAAACGAGGAGGAAAAGAGATATATGTTGGTCCATTGGGTCACCATTCTTGCCATTTGATCAGATACTTTGAGGTAAGTTGTCTTAAGTACATAAATGAGCTTCCTTTTTTCGAGTTAACACGATCAAATAACAAACAAATTCTTCTTGTATTCAGTCAATTCCTGGGGTAAGTAAAATACAAGATGGCTACAATCCAGCAACTTGGATGTTAGAAGTCACAAACTCCGCTCAGGAAATGATTTTGGGGGTTGATTTTACTGATCTATACAAGCAATCAAACCTTTACAGGAGGAATAGATCATTGATTAGTGAACTTAGCGTGCCTCGCCCTGGTACACAAGACTTGCATTTCAACAGTCACTACTCACAACCATTTTGGACCCAATGTATGGCTTGCCTTTGGAAGCAACACTGGTCATACTGGCGTAATCCTGCTTATACTTCAGTCAGATATATCTTTACACTCGTCATCGCCTTGGCCATCGGGACAATGTTCTGGGATCTTGGTAGAAAAGTGTAAGTCTAGACATATAATCTGGAAAACACTTTTTAGTTCTTAATGCTTAAAGCTTTTTTTTTGTGTGTGTAATAGGGGTAAGAGCCAACACATATTAAACGCGTTGGGATCAATGTATGCTCCTGTTTTCTTCCTTGGCTTTCAAAATGCATCATCAGTGATGCCTGTTGTAGCCGTTGAACGTACAGTATATTACAGAGAAAGAGCTGCAGGAATGTATTCTTCCATCCCCTATGCCTTTGGACAAGTAAGCCGGGAACTTAACTTCTTATAAGCCGATTTCCTGTTTCAAAAGTCTAAAAAGAAATAACTCTAATTTGCAGACATTCATTGAAATGCCATATGTCTTTCTGCAAGCTGTTTCCTATGCTGTTATCATCTATTCTATGATTGAATTCGAATGGACAGCAGCCAAATTCTTTTGGTACTTGTTCATCATGTACTTCACTCTTTTATACTTCACCTTCTATGGTATGATGACTGTTGCCATTACCCCAAATCAAAATATCGCGCAAATTGTCTCTATCTTTGGCTATGCAATATGGAATCTTTTCTCAGGATTCATCGTTCCACGACCTGTAAGTTGTTGAAATATTTCCATTTTGTATCATTTCAGAGCTTGATGATGACAAGTTTTCGTTGTTTTTAAATAAGCAGAGTATGCCCATATGGTGGAGATGGTACTATTGGGCTTGTCCTGTTGCCTGGACATTGTATGGTTTGGGTGCATCGCAATTTGGAGACCTCCAAAACATAATGATTGATACTGATGAAACAGTCAAACAATTCTTGAGGCGTTACTTCGGGTTCAAGCATGATTTTCTTGGAGTAGTTGCAGTTATGACTGTTGCATTTCCTGTTGTTTTTGGCCTCACATTTGCTTTGGCTATTAAGTTTTTCAACTTCCAGAAAAGATAGAAGAGCTTACCTCAGGAAAATTGAATAAATACATGTGTTGTATTCAGGTTAACACCAAAATATATGTATGTGTGTTGTCTCTTGGCTGAATAATCTTCACTGTGATTTTGCTCCAATTTGGCCATGTATTCTGCTTCTTCCAATTCCCTGAGCCAATCAAGTGTTTGGTGGTACGACTTCTCGTCAATTTTTCCGCAAAAGCTTTAAAGAATGACATTTGTTAGCGTTTATGGGTCACTTAATAGGAATTAGACAATTTTCTTTGTTTTTCGTGCGTGGTTAGCCCATGGATTTTTAGGGCAATTTTCTTCTGATGCCATTTTTCGTGAAAATTTTACATGATCGTTTGTAATGAATTTTACAAAAAATTCATGGGTTAATACACGAAAAAATGGAGAAAAAAAGTGTCCAATTCCTGTTTAGTGACCCCTAAAAGACAAAAAATGTTTCGTAGATTGGGCTGAGGCTATAGAATTCTTCCCTATGTCCTTACCGATGGTTCTATAAAGGTTTTGCATAAAAATTAATCGAAAGCCATATCACCAAAAAAAATCATAGGCTAACACACGAAATTGAAGAAAATCGTCTATTACTGTTGATTGACCCCTAAATGCCACAAAATGCTCCACAGATCAGGTCCAGGTTATTAGAATTCTTCCACAAGTCCTTACGCATGGTTCAATGAAAGTTCTATGATAAAATTGACCAAGGTCATAAAATCAAAAAATTCATGAGCTAACACACAAAAGATGGAGAAAATTACCCAATTCCTCTTTGAGCGACCCTAAATGCCAAAAAACACCTCATAAATTAGGTCGAGATCATTGAAAATCTTCCCCGAGTCCGAAAGAACTATTTTGTAACAACAATATACCCAGTGAAATTCCACACGTGGTTGTTTGTAAAGATTGTACAGATTTCCCCCAAAAAATGATCAAAAATCATTTCACAAAATAATCCATGGACTAACATAATCAAAATATGACAAAAATTGCCTCATTCCTATTGAGGGCCACTCTGTCACTTAGGATACAATTGTTAACGTACTTTTTACACATTACTACAAAAATGAAGAACTGATTTCTATTATATACAAGTTAAACTCTTGTATTACATAGTGGAAATCTTATGAGGAACAAGAAAGCATATGCATACACCTCGAAACCTTACGAGGAACAAGAAAGCATGCATACACCAGGACGACGAGCCCAAGCTGGAGGCAACTGTGTGTATTTCTCCATACCAGGTTGTTCATCAAATGGGCGTTGCATAACCTTCAGTAACTGCTGAACCTCCCCAAAATCACCTTGTTCGGCTGCATCGATGGCATTCTGGCATAGATAGTTTCTGAGGATGTACTTGGGATTTACAGAATTCATTGAAACTTTCCTCTCCTCATCTGATACACCAGTTGCAGAGAGCTGCAAGATGTAGAAAAAGTGACACTATAATATTGAACTGAAATGAACTTAAATGGACCAGACATAAACAGTGAGGATTCATATAGCCAACCCTTGGGATTGCGGCAGCTGCATTGTATTATTTGATAAGGAAATTCGTCATTACATACCTCTCGTATATATGACTTTACCCAGCTTGTCCAGGCTTCCTTGCGTTCTATACCAATATCTAAGAGAACATCTTTAAGAGGAATCAATAATTGGTCCTCTGGAATTGCAGGACCAGCTTTGATGTTTGATAGAGATCGAAAGAAATTCGTGTAATCAACTTTATCTACGGCCATATTCTTGAGTAGTTCACCAATCAACTTTTTATTGTACTTCCCCAGACCAAGTTTCCTCGTCATAATATCTTGGTAATCGTCCATGAATTTGTTACCATATCTAAAGAAATCACCAGAGTAACATCAACAGCAGCAAAAAGGAGAAATAATCGAGCAATCACAAAGACAAAACAATTGAGCAAATGGCCAAATGCTAGCATCTTAAGATACCTTTCCAAGGCATAATCTGCCTCCTCATCACTTAGCAACTCGGCAGTAGATAGAGCAGCGGTAAACTGTGCAACATTCCATAAACCTACATCAGGCTGATTTGCAAAACAATATCTTCTGCCAGGAAGATCAGTGGTATTTGGTGTGTAACTGGGATCAAAAGAGTCTAAAAAGCCAAAGGGACCGTAGTCAATAGTGAGCCCTAACACACTCATGTTATCAGTGTTCATGACTCCATGTGTGAAACCAACATCCTGCCACTTGGCAATCATAGATGCAGTCCTCTCAGCAACTTCCACTGCCCATGCTGAAATAATGCACCCAAATCAGTGAAAGGATGTAAATTATCGAACGTATACATAAACTGATGCACTTATATTCTTTCTACAGCAGAGGAAAATAGTAGTCTTTAGAAGGAGATAATTTTTTGTAGGCAAGGGAATCCCTTCCACACTCTATATGCAGTCTTTAAAAGGAGATAATTTTCCATACGCAAGGGAATCCCTATATTATCTTCAGGATAAACTTTATATTTACCTGCATACTTGTTTGAAGTTAAATCCACAGCTGAATTGTCTTCCTCGCCTTTGTTGGATAATTTGCTTTCGCTCCTAGTCATATTCTCCAAATGGGGGAAGTGATATCTAATGGTGTAGTCTGCTAAAGAACGGACTTTTTCAATCAAAAAATTTAATCGATTCTCAAGATTCTAATTATGTCTCATAAACAATAATAAAGGAGTATAATTAAAATTAAAATTAAAAAAAACAAGATAAATAAATTAAAATACTAACAACAACAAACCAAAACGCAGAAAGGATTGGGCAACTCTGCAGACTATTGCACCAGGTTCATAGTTGGGATTTCCACTGCATAAGATGGAAGACAATAATCAATAGCGGAAATGAAAATGCACTAGGATGAACAAATTTACAATTATCCGGAGTATGATTCCAAGACATGAATTACTATGCAGACTCCAAACCTCCCTGGAAAGAAGTCTATAGGTGCTTCTCATCAACTTCATCGAACTCCTCACAGTTTCATTCTTCCAAAGGCATATAAGATTGGAAAGCAAAGATGATAGACATGATGACGATGGAAGAGAACATAAAATGCAATTCAAGGCTAGCAAGATCATTTCTTGCTGATTTTTGCAGCTTATCAAACAACATAAAAAATCATCGCTGAGGAACATACTCATAAAACATATCCCTCAGGACTTCTTTTCCTGTAGTCACTAGACAAAGTGCTCGTGTTGTTGGGATTCCAAGACCGTGCATTGCTTCACTGCAAAGAAATTCCCGGATGCTACTACGAAGCACTGCAAGACCATCAGCAAAACGACTATAGGGGGTCTTTCCTGCGCCCTTAAGCTGCAGCTCCCACCTTTGTAACTTTGAATTCAAAATCTCTCCAAGAGTTATTGCCCTACCATCCCCTAACTGCCTGGCCCACGTGCCGAACTGATGTCCCCCATAATTTTGGGCATAAGGTATCCTGCAGAATCAGGTC
>DF360715.1:42288-59030 GCA_000787875.1 Solanum virginianum | reverse complement strand
ACATGTATATATATGTATACAATAACCACATACCTCAAATCCGATGATTTCTTGGTTGATTTCCCCTTTTTCATTCCAATTTTGAACCCAAACTTGCCTTGTCTTCCTTGCCCTTTTAACTTTGAAGAAGAAAACATGAATGAAGGGAAATGAAATGAATGTTTTCAGCCAAGGCATACATATATACAATTTATAACTTTTTACTTAACACTTTAGTCCCTCAACTTTTTAAATTTACATATTTGGCCCCAAACTTTTTCTAATTCGGCCAATTTAAGGACTTCCAACCTTTAGTGATCCATAATTCAACTTAATAGTCTCAATTACTACTAAAACCTTAGATAAACCTTAAAAGTTATTCAAATTCCAATATACAATTTACGGGGTCTAACAAGGTAGTTCTCAGGAAACAGTCTCTCTACTTCGGTAGTGGTAAGGTCTGCGTACATTCTACCCTCCCCAGACCCCATTTGTGGGATTTCACTGGGTATGTTGTTGTTGTTGTTTGATTGTTTGTTTAGGTCAATATCAAATGTATTTGTTTTTTGTATTTATATTAGGATTAAGGAATCGTTTAGTGTGAAGGATAACACTAAATAATCTTGAGATTAAATTAAAGTACTACTCAATTTTAGCGTTTGGTTGGCAAGTCCAATTGTATTTTAGGATTAAATTATATCAATGAGTTAAAATATCAAAATAGGATGCTATAAAAACTTAAACATACGTAACGTTTTCTTTTTCTGAATTTAATTAAATACAAATTATTATTTTTAATTCTCGATTTGAACCAAATATACTTTAAACTTAATTCGTGTCGTTCTTCGCTTAATTGTGATTAATATATTATGAAATAATTTTATAATATTACTGTCGTTTCAAGTATTCGTATAATGAAAGAATTTATATGATATCATAGTTACTCTAAACAATAAAGTCATCTTGAAAGAATTTATATGTTCTCATAGCTACTCTAAACAACAACGTCAACGATGCTTTCAAAAATTGCCTATGTTCTTCCGAAAAGATTCATTCTTTCTTTTTTGTCCTATTGAGAGTATGACACCCGACCATTGCCTATGATACACAGATACATGAGGAGAATAAAGTTAAAAATACAGACTTTACAAAGAGCACCTATAGATATCACGTTTATTTTTTAGAATATGTAATATGTTTGTATTTATTGCCTGAAGGTTAAATAACTATAACACGAGTTCTAAAACGTTATTGTAATTTTAGATGCACCATAGATATTTAATATTTAAATATCAATATTAATATTTCACAAATATTACCAAAAAGAAAAAGATAAAATACATTCATCAGGTAAAAAAAAAACCTTAAGATCTAAATGACTTAAAGAATATCAATGTTTTGGTTGATCAATCAAAATTTATTTTGATTATAATAATGTTTTTGATAGTTAATCAATTTTTAAGAGTATTTTATGAGATGAGTAACTTAATACAACAACAACATACCTAGTGAAATCCCACAAGTGGGACTGGGGGAGGGTAGAATGTACGCAGATCTTACCTTATAGAAGTAGAGAGGTTGTTTTCTGAGAACCCTCATCTCAAAACCTATAAGCAGAGAGAACTAGATATGACAAAAAGGAAAGGGAAGGGAACAGAAAGAGCGACTAATATGATTAAAAAAACACGTCATCCACCTAACCCTACTATACCCCATGGTCATGCATCCACCTAACCCTACCAATTAGCCTGCTACTCGAATTCACGACCTTCATTTTTTCTATCTAGGATCATGTCCTCAGTGAGATCAAGTTCCGCCATATCATATCTGATCACCTCCCCCAGCACTTCTTCGGTCTACCTCTACCCCTCTATGTAGCTACTAAGACCAACCTCTCGCACCTCCTAACAGGAGCATCGGTACTCCTTCTCTGCACATGTTCAAACCATCGCAACCTCACTTCCCTCGTCTTATCCTCTATGTAGCTACTAAGACGAACCTCTCGCACCTCCTAACAGGAGCATCGGTACTCCTTCTCTGCACATGTTCAAACCATCGCAACCTCACTTCCCTCGTCTTATCAGTCACCGGAGCCACCTCTAGCTTCTCCCGAATGGTCTCATTCCTAAACTTGTCACTCTTGGTGTGACCATACATCCATCTCAATATCCTTATCTCTGCAACATGCATCTTCTGGACATGTGCATCAATATTCCACCTCATACAGCAAAGATGGTCTAATCAACAATCTGTAAAACTTACCTTTGAGTTTAGGTGATATCTTTTTATCATACAATACTCCCGATGCAATTAGTTTATGCTACCCCAATACGATGTGTGATGTCATCGTCTATATCGCCACTATTCTGGATGATGGACCTCAGATACTTAAAGTTTTCCCTCTTGGGGATCGGTTGAGTGGCAAGCCTCACATCAAGTTTGTTTTATCCCTCTCAACGCTGAATTTACACTCCAGGTATTCAGTTTTGGTCCTGCTCAATTCGAATCCTCTGGACTCTAAGGGGTGTCTCCAGGCCTCCAATCTATCATTAACTTTAGTCCGAGTCTCATCAATCAGTACTATGTCATCTGTAAATAACATGCACCATGGTACCTCATTCTGGATAGATCACGTCAGCTCATCTATCACCAAAGCAAACAAGAAAGGGCTCAACAAAGATCCTTGATGGAGTCCCATTTCAACAGGAAAATACTCTGAGTCTTCTCCCACCGTTTTTACCCTAGTTTTAGCTCCATCGTACATACCCTTAATCGCCTTGATATATGCAATTGGGACGCCTTTCATCTCTAGTCACCTCCATAAGACATCCCTTGGGACTTTTTCATATGTTTTTTCGAGATCAATAAACACCATATGAAGGTCCTGCTTACTTTCCCTATATTTCTCCACTAACATATGAACAAGATGAATTGCTTCAGTAGTCGACCGCCTTGGTATGAATCCAAACTAATTCTCCGAGATAGATTCTATTTCTCGGACCCTCATCTCCATTACTCTCTCCCAGACCTTCATAGTGTGGCTTAACAACTTGATACCCCTGTAATTGTTACAGTTTTGAATATCTCCCTTATTCTTGTATAATGGAATCATTGTACTCCTCCTCTATTCATCAGGCATGTTAACAGTCTTCATAATAGCATTGAACAATATAGTCAACCACTCTATGTCATCCTTGACCATGTTATTTCAAAAGTCTATCGGAATCTTATCGGGGCCGATCACCCTCCCCTCTTCATCCTACTAATAGCCCGTCTAACCTCCTCAACTCTGAACCGCCTGCAATAATCAAAATCACGATGATTTTTGAAGTGTGCCAACTTACTCAGATCAATATCTCTATCACCTTTTTCATTTAAAAGTTTATGAAAGTGAGCTTGTCATCTTAATTTATGGAAATGTCATCCACCAACACCTCGCCCTCCTCATCCTTGACGCACTTCACGTGGTCCAAGTCGCGAGCTTTCCTTTCTCTTACTTCAGCGAGTCTATACAATCTCTTGTCCCCCCACCTTTGTTACTTAGTTCCTCATAAAGGCGCTCAAATATTGCTGACTTCGCAATCGTCACCGCCATCTTTAAGAATTAAAAATGATCAAAATTATTATATTAAAAAAGCAAAATAAATCTATTCCCTATTAAAGAGGCTAATTTCAACATAATTATATGCATTTTTGTAATCTCTTGATATGTGATAATCACGTGTTAAATAATAAATTGAATAAAAAGTAAGCTTCTACAATTAGTTAATGAGGAAAAATAACTAGTTCATAATTATAACAATAATGGTTAATGGGAATTAATTCAAAATACTAAAAGATAAAATTTGAATTATGTCACAGAACTTAAAGTTAATTTTGAAAATTTTCACGTATCTAACACTATAAATAATGTTTTGTTTAACATCGTGATAACTCTCAACAATTAGAAGCATACAATATGTTCTGTTATCGCAATATTTATTCAATCAAAGAGATCTATTACTATTAAAATCTCTTTTTTAGTATTTCCTAAGTTAATCATTTCAAGAAAAATGTCATGACCCTCGATATAAAACATAAATTCACATAACAAGAAAATTATATTTTAATAAAATTTAATTTGAAAACAATATTCTTTAGCTAAAAATGTTTCGTGTCTATGTGAGTTAAAATAATAAAAGATGATGCTGTAAAAACTTAAAACATACAAATTTTTTTCTTTTTATTAATTAATGGAATACACATTATAATTTTTTTATTCTCTTCGAAGCAAATATATTTTAGTCTTACTCGATCGAAACAAACTTTAAGGAGGTTAGAACATTTAAAAAAATAGGAAAAATTATGCATATAAGCAAACACATATTGATTAAATAGTTAACATAACTAGAGTTTGAATTAATTATGGCTCTCAGCAAATGTTTAACTGTAATTACATTTTGAGTTTTGTATAATTCACGTAATTTATAAAAATATTATGCGCGATTATAAAAAAATTGTGCGCGAATCAAATTACATAGCAAAATATACAAACGTTGTGAATTGTATAGCGAATTATACACACGTTGTATACGAATTGTATAGCGAAATATACAAATATCATACAAATTATACAACAAATTATACAAATGTATACAGATGTTGCGCGTATATATATATTTATTTATATATACTTTTACTATTTAGTTTAATAAAATATGTAGAAAGAGATATGTTAGTAATCAAATAAATACTCATGTGATTAAGAATATTAAGGGTTTATGTAGTAATTTAATATTTATAGCTAATTAATTTTTTTTTCAGATGGCATGATAATTTTTTTTTTCTATAAAGAAGATAGTGATATTAAATATAGACAAGTCAAAGCATTCGAAAAGGAGGTTGATAATAAGTGCGGAAATTGTCTTTGAAAAAATTATGATTTTTCTTTTTAGAAAAAAGAAAGAGTTCATTGCTTGTAAAAAAAAATGTGTTTCTTAAAAAAGTAATGATGGGGTGAAGTTTAAAGACTTTAATAAAAAATGTTATTTATGTAAGGAAGAATTATAACTTCATCACACTTGTTTGTTTAGTATGACACATATCACAAAAGTCAAAAATAAATTATTCATGTAGCTAAAAATTCAACTCCAATACAAAATAAATTAAATAAAGTATTCAATGAATCAAAATGAAGCCTTGAAGATAATTCCTTGTTTCTTGTAGAGATTTAAAATATATGGTAAGTTGACGGTTTTTATTCTCTCACTCAATAAGTTGCTATTCTAAATAACAAAATCAAGAATGTTGTCAAAAATTATCTAGGTTCTTTTTAGGAAGATATAATCTTTCTTTAATGTCTTATGAGAGTATGATCTCTGACCATCGCTTGTGGCACATAAATATATAAGAAGAATGAAGTTAAAATACATATTGTACAACGAGAGCCTATAAATATTACGCTTGCTTTTTAGAATGTATAATTTATTCATAGTTTTTATCAATAGGCTAAACGATTATAACTCGCTTACTAAAATATCATTGTAGTCTTAGATGCACTGTGGATATGTAAAACGTTTGATCATCAATAGCAAGATTTCACAAATATTACAAAAAGAAGAAAAATTAATTAATTAAATAAAATAAATCTTGTCAAATAGACTGTATTATCACAATACTTGATAACAACACTGACATATTCAATGTAATTTTATAATAGTTTGAAAAAAATAAAATATATGCAAGCATTATTATTTTCGATAAATTCCTAACTCAATCAAGCTTATATTAATTCACAGAAATATTATATTTAGATTAAAAAAAAACTACAACTTCATTTCACTTGTTTGTTTAGTACACATAGCACACAATAATAACATATCCAGTGAAATCTCACAAATAAGATTTGGAGAGGATAAAATGTACGCAAACCTTACCACTACCTCATAGAAGTAGAGAGACTGTTTCCTACACATAGCACACAAATGTCAAAAACAAATTATCCACGTAACTAAAAATTGAAAGCCAACAAAAGATAAATTAAACAGCATTCAATGGATCAAAACGAGGCATTGAAGATAATTTCTCATTTCTTATTGTAATAAAAATAAATATGGGAAACAATAATTTAAAACACATGGTAAGTCAAGAATAAAAAAGTTGTTCAAAAATACCACTAAACACTGCTTGGAACGAAGTCTAATCGATTTGAATTGATTAGTTCAACAAATAAAGATCATAGTTTGCAATCAATTCGTTCTCTTTTATAGCAACTCGGAATTTTTTTTTTTTTTTTTATAAAATTGTTCAATTGACCCTTTAGGAATAAGATGATGCAGGGTATAAATAGGGGATTTTTGAATGAAATTTTCTGAATGTGTCAAAAAATAAGACCTCCGACTTTATGTTATAGCCTACACACCCTTGATTTGAGGGTCCTCGTTCTCTCACTTGAAAATTTGCTACTCTGAACATCAAAATTAAGGATGCTTTCTAGGAACTGTCTAAATTTGTCCTTGAAAGATTCATTCTTTCTTTTTAGTCCTATTGAGAGGGTGATCCCCAACCATCGCAAGTGGTACACAAATACATAAAATGAATAAAGTTAAAATACTGATAGTACAAAGACCGTCTATAAATATCACGTTTACTTTCCAGATTACGTAATCTGTTCGTATTTTTTGTCTCTAGACTAACCGACAGTAACACGCGTCCTAAAACGTCATCGTAGTTTTAGACGCACCATAATTATGTAAATAATTGACTATTCGTAACAATATTTCACAAACGTTACCAAAAAGAAGAAGAGAAAATACATTCATCGTGTAAAATAAATCTACTTGATCAAATAAACTGTATTATCACAATGCTTCAATGATAACATTGACATATTCAATGTCATGCGAACATAATTATTTTTCGCAAATCCTTGACTCAAGAAAATACAAACACATCAAAACAGATCGAAAAAGAAAAATAACAATAACATACCTGACGAAATTTTACAGATGGAGTATGGAGAAAATAGAATATATGCAGACTTTATTATTGTCTTATAAAGATAGATATATTATTTCTAAAAAAACGCTCGCTTAAAAAATTAAACCCCATAAATAAATGATACTTGATCGAAAGAGAAACCATGCTTACACACAAGAAAATGTCATGTAAGAGAGAGATATCACTTGTCTCTCTCTAAATCCTCCCTTTGTACAAAACATATTTTTTTTCCTCTCTCAATATATGTGAGGCTTTAGGCCCTCACCCTTTCCTCTCTCTTTTTTTGCCCCTTTGCTCCCATTTTGCGTGTATTTCCCGAACCCCATAAAAACCAGAAGAAAAACCCAAAAAACCCATTTCTCCTCAAACCCTTTTTACTGAAAATCAAACGAGATTCTTGAGTTGCAGAATCGATTATCAATGGTTATTGTGTATTTTTATGTTTGTTGTTGTTGTTGATTATCTTGAGATCTTGTCCTTCCTACAATGTTCTTCATTTTGTAGAGCGGACAAGGTAAATATACATATAGACTCACTAAAAAAGGAGGACTAGAAATAGCATTTTAATCTGATTTCAATTGATTGTGATTTGAGCTTGAAAGTTAACCATTTGGGTAGTTTGGGATTTCTGGGGTTTCTCTGGATTCACTTTTTTTTGGGTAAAACGAAGAAAAGGTCGAATTTTTCACTTTGATTCCTTTGAATTTCGACACCCTTTTGGTTTCTTGGAGGTTTTTGTTGGAATTGGAGTTTTTTGTACTCCTTTTGCTTACTGAGACATTGCTCTTTGTGCTGGTTTTGGTGGAATTTTCTAGGGTTTTTCCTAATCAGATTGCTTACTCTCAAGCGTTGGTTCGATTGCCTGGGTTTTGAAGTGTTTTCAGTGACCATTCATAGGCAGATCGCCCGTTAATGGGAGGATATTGGCAGGGGATTTAACCCTGGAAGTAGAATGATTTAGGCAATGGAAGAGGACTGTAGGTACTTCTAGAATTGTTGAAAGTTTACCTTGACAGAGTTTGGAAGTTGGAATCTTGTTTGTAAAATTTTGAAGTGTAGAGCAAGTATAATTTTTTGGGATTTTGGATTGATTGAATGAGAGAGGATTAAATGAAAGCGAACTGAAGCTGGAAAGGAATGTGGGGATATGGTGCATGGACAGGAGTATAATTGCTGGTTCGTTCCGTTACTGGAACACTGTTTTGAGAAGTTGATTGGAGAGTATTGTTTTCTCAATCGAACATTTTTATCTCGGAATACAATTCTGTGCAATGTCTCGCTGTTTTCCATTTCCACCACCGGGATATGAAAAGAAGCTTAGACCAGAGGAGGGTGACTTATTAAAAGAGGTTTGTTTCAATCTTTATCATCATTATGTGGATGTATTCAGTTGTTCTTATAATTCCTACTGAGTACCCCATTTATTATCTAGAGAATATTGGTTCTGGATTGTGATGCGTGGATTATTCAAATGATATTTCTTTTGGATGATATTTAACGACAATTAATTGCTTTGAAGTTTTAAATCATGGATGCTTCTGAAGCGACTAGTTTGATCGTCTTAGTTTATTGGGAGATAACATTCTAAAAATTATTGCTTTAGTATATCGAAAGAGGACATTCTGAAAGCAATAATGAAATATAGTGTAAGGGATCTAGTTTTGGTTTTGTTCGAATTAGTATGTAATTCAAGATGTGCCGCGTAAGTAGATTGCAAACATCTTTTGTTATCCAAAAACACTTTTGAAAAATAGTAAAACTTTGTTTAAAGGAAATATATAAAGGGATCTGATTTTTGTTTTGTTGAATTCGAATTTAATTCAAGATGTACTGCGTAAGTAGATTGGGGACATTTTCAGAACCCGTTAGGATTGGCTTTACTTTTTGCCTTGAGTAGAGCTTATTTGAAATAAGTGCTTAAGATTCAATATGTCAAGATCATTCCACTGAAATCACAGATATGAATAAAGGGCCTATGAAATAAGAAAATTATGTTATTGCATGGAGTACGATGGAAGGAATCATCAATTTCACATTAAGGATGACAAACATGGCAGGCATCCCACACAAATTTCACCAGCAGAATGGAATGCATCGATAGCAAGAAAATTAACATGTCATTTCCAACACAAATTTCACCAACAGGATGGAGTATAGTGCATCAATAGGAAGAAAATTAACATACCATTCAATTGGATTCAAAAGAAAAAATGTTATCACTCATATATATTCTAGTAAACCCTAGATAACTAAGTGCCCATTTGGATTGGATTGTTTTAGGTGCTTTTAAGCAATTTTGAAGAGTTTGGGTAAAGTTATAAGCACTTTTTAACAAATTCTTCAAAATTGCTTAAAAGCACCTAAAACAATCCAATCCAAATGCACACTTAGTTATCTAGGGTTTGCTAGAATATATATGAGTGGTCCGATAACATTTTTTATTAGTTGAATCCAATTGAATGATATGTTAATTTTCTTCCTATCGATGCACTGTACTCCATCCTTGTTGGTGAAAGTTGTGTTGGAAATAGTATGTTTATTTTCGTCCTATCGATGCACTATACTCCATTCTGTTGGTGAAATTTGTGTTGGATGCTTGCCATGTTTGTCATCCTTAATGTGGAATTGATGATTCCTTCCATCGTACTACACGTGATTACATAATTTTCTTATTTCATAGGCCCTTTACTCATATCTGTAGTTTCAGCGGAAGGATCTTGATATATTGAATCTTAACTTGGCGCATGTGTCAATTAATAATCATCTGAGTATGTTCTTGTCCATAAAAGTCCAAGTTTTGGGGAATTTGTAGATTTTTATGGGCGAAGGAAAATGTGCAGACAAGGCTAATCCGGTTAATTTAGGATAGCATGACTCTATTAACTAGGGTTAGAGTTCACAGAGTGATTTGCACCAAGGGTGTGGTCTAATCGTAAATGAAGTGGGTTGGGTTCTGATCCCAGGAGAGGCAAAATACACTAGGTTGAGTTACGTGCTGGTGGGAGGTAGCAGTATCCCGTGAATTGGTTAAGGTGCAGACATCCTGGCCCGACACCACGATTATATATAAAAAAGAGTGTATGAAATGACCATTCTATAGGAATTCATGGTATTCTTATCAAGCACTTCATCTTGTAGTTTCATATGTAGTGTGATGTAGGTATTCTTCAACCGTTTCCTCTTTTTCCTTTCCTTTTTTTTTTTTTGGGTATTTTCCTCATTTGACTTTAATATTGATTTTGTTCAGCCCTAAGGGAAATGAGAAGTTTCAATCAGTATCTTTTTCCCTTAAAGGTGGCAATAAGTTGGCGTTTAGATTGGTCCTGAATTTTGATGTTGGTTGGTGTTTCTTATATATTTGATGGAACCTTTTTTTCTTCATTCTGTCAATCCTTTTAAAGTAGAGTTACTGATCTTGGAAGTGTTTTTCTTTGCAAACATATTATACCCTATATCAGGCAAGAAGCATGTGCAAGTTGTGTCTACAATTGTGGGTGGGGTGGGGGGGAATGATCTTTCATTTGATTCTGAATTATTTTCCGTTTTGTTGTTGCCTTTTCTTGTTTATCTCAGTGCTTTGCCTTCCACTGTTTGGATATGGCCTGCACAAGGACATAAAGATGAAGAAAGTGTTACAATAAAACTTCTGTTGATGCTTTACTTCATCTTCTTCTACCCTAATTGCACATCTCACTATGCATTATATGTTATGAATTCTTCTCAAAAAAGAAGAAGAAGAATCCGTTGGATCCTAAGAATATTTATATAATCGAACATTGCAGATTCTCGTTAGTTCCCTTTTTACAATGCAATTATATGCTCCACAACAAACTATATTTGTCCTCTTGTTTTCTTTTCCATGTTGGTTCTTCTTGTTAAAATTGTTTGTCCAATTTCAGCCTGGAAGGAATTGTTTTGTGCTCTAAGTCGTTTCTAGGAAATTTGGCTCAATTATTTTCACTATGGTTGAAAACATTGTTGTGATATTGCTAACAATAACTATTCCTCAATTCCAAGCTGATTGATTATAAATTTTCTTTTCAGTCTATTTGGATTTCATGAGATTATAAATCTTTACCAACAACTTCCTTCCATACATTTTTAGGTCTAGCTTGCCCGAATACCTTTAAACACTAAGGTTTCCCTCCTAAAGGCCAATGTATCTGAAAGTTGACATAAGACATATTAAACTATCTCAAGCAACCTCATCTCATTTTATCCTTTGTGTGCTACTTGCACCTTCAATAAAACTAATCATTTCTAACATTGTTTAATCAATATATAGTCACACATTCATGTTTACATTCACCTTTTGTGCAACACTCATCTCGCGGATATGTTGGAACTTAGAGGCCGAAATTCACTCTCATATAACATTGTAATTGCTTGTCTTTGACCATTCTGCAGAACTTGTTTTCACTGAAGTAGGGCATTCTCTTATTGCATAACACATTTGTTTGGCGGAGCTACAATCTGACAAGGGTGTTCAATTGAACACACTTTGCTGGAAATTAAACTACGTATATAGGTCAATTTTGTTGCTCATTCAATCATGTTTAATGTTCAACACCCTTGATAGAACGAAGTTATCTAGTACTGTGGTGATGGGTGTTCAATTCAGCCTTCAGGTCATGGGACTGGAACTTTAGCAGTATAATCCACACTATAAATTTTTGCTTTTCATTTGGCAGGTTAGAAGCTTACATGCTACAGCTGCACTATACACTTACGAATTCTAGATTTTTTCTCTCTTTGAATGTGTGATTTTGTGTTTAGTACAAATCTCGATTCATTTGGTGGTTCATGCGATGATTCAATTTATGTAGTAGTTCGTGTATTTTCGTTATTAAAAGCAACACATTTGAAAAGTGAGATTTCTAGACTGTTTGTAGTTGGTGGAAACAGACTTCTTAGAATGTTCATGGCAGAATCACTAGGTTGAATACGTTATTGAACCCACTCAGTGTTACTTTTTGTTCCTGAATCCGGTTATTTTTCTCCTTTTCAATAATCCTAGTTTGGTGCTATGTGTAACATCTTTATGTCCTATACAATTCTTCTTCAACGTTAGCCCTATACATTTGAATGGCTTGCATTTGAGCGCCTCAATCCCAATTAATCCCACCTCATCTTCACTCTTTTGATATTGGCTAAACTTGAAGTACATATATTCAATTTCCTTATTGTGTTAAAATGCTTCCTCTCTAGACTAGCTTAAACCAAATATCATACACCATGAGACCTTATCATGTATATTGTTAGTTAGCATATCCATAACTAGGATAAACTATACGAGTTCAATGTTGATCTCGAGTGTAGTCCACTGGTATGAGGAACTCCTTTATATCTTATACAATTTTTCTCACAATAGTGATTACTCCTTCATACTATCCTTCATGTATATTTATGAGATTTATGTAGTTCGTATGAAGTCCTTTCTTCATATGTCCGAACCATCTCAACCTAGCTTCTCTCATCTTGTCCACCACCGGGGGGGCGGGGGCGCTCCCACCTTGTCCTGAATATCTTCTTTCCTAATTCTCTCTCTCCTAGTATGTCCACACATCCATCTCAACATTCTCATTTCCATTGCTCTCATCTTCTAGACGTGCAAGTTCTTGAGTAGCCTACATTCCCGCCCATAAATTCCAATTGATTCTCTTTACTTTTATAGTGCCCTTAAGTCAATGCGCTATTATTATTTCCCAAAGTTTTATTGCATCCCTCATGAGTTCACTACTACAACATTTCACACAACGTTAAATATTATGTTCGTACTTATGTGTTCACGCCATGCTATTTTGCCCTTATCCATTCATGATGTGGGAACCATCGAGGCTGGATCAATTGGGCTGGACTAAATACTTTTCACCCACACCCCTAGGAACCATAGTACGTACATTTGCCTACTGCCAAGATGAGCACGTCTCAGCGTTTTCTGTATTTTAAGAATTCATCATAAATAGACTAGTTTTTATATAATAGAGGTGCAATACTTTCCATGAAAGTTTTCTGAGGTGATAGTCTCCTTTGCAACGAGAACTTGTTACGAACCAGCTGCATTATGTTGTTTCATTTGATTATATCTGTGCTCATATTATTTTGTAAAGCATGTGAACGTATAGTTTAGTGGTGATTTTAATTTATTTGTTAGTGGAGCATTTGTAATGTATAGCAAAATGAATAGGACCTTTGGTCATGATGTCCTTATGGGGGTTTCCTTTCATATTAGTTTTGTTCAGATTGACTCAATAAAAGTGCTAATGCCCTATTTACTTCTTCATGAGTTAACTGTCTTGCTTTTTGTATTGTCATGAATTGCTTGTTTGTCTCTCCTTTGTCTAAAGTAAGGTGGTTGCTTTCTTGTTATGAGGGATCTATTAAAAATTGGTTGTCTCATTTTTGATTAGGTGTATGAATAATCTGTTGTACAGCCTCTGTTTAGTTGGTAAGTTCATTAGAACACAAAATCCACTACAACAACATACCCAGTGTAATCCCCCTCGTCCTTCCCAGGCCCATTTGTGGGATTACATTGGGTATCCTTGTAGTGAATTTTGTGTTCTGAGGTGAATGGTGAGGCTTTTTTTGGCATTGACACTTTTGCAGCCGACCCCAACTTGTTTGGTATTGAGGCATAGTTGTAGTTATGACATAATTTTATCGCTGCAATACCATTATTGTTGATGGAAGACTCTCAAAACAGAGAGTGATTAGGAATCATTTGATTTTAAATGTTTCCATCATGTACCTAAGCACATATTTAAGAAGCAAAACTCTTATATTGCTCTTGGGTCTTGCTAATTAAGCTGGAGCCATGGAGGGATGTGATCGCCTGTTAAATTGTTTGTTTTGCATATATCTCGTTCTGCACTTTGTTATAGCTTTATATGTGGACCAGGTTTAGTCAATGTGATTGTATGCGTCTGTTCAGTGTTTTCTCTTTTCTCTAACTGATTATCAATGTTCTTTTCACTTACTAATTTAACATATTGTTTACTCATTGTTTTGCTTACTATGATGTGAATGTTTAGGTTCTCAACTGGTTATTGATGTTCTTCCTCTTTGACGATTGGAAACTTTTGTACTTGGGCATTCTTCAAATAGTTCTAGGATTTCCACCTGAACTTGAGTTCCTCACTTGGTTTCCAAAATTTTGGCACTGTATCAGTTGTTTATAATTTTGTGCTAAATTTGTAATTTCTTTTTGTGGATTTTCCTCTTGTATAAGAATGTTGGCATTAGTTGTACTTGACCTACTCTTAAATACTCAACCTGTTTGGTATAAACTAACAGTTTCCTTTTCCTGTTGTGTAGGAGAAAAGAAAGGAGAAAAAACACAAAAAGGAAAAGAAAGACAAGGAGAAGAGAGAAGGTAAGGAAAAAAGGGATAGAGACAGAGGTGATGGGAAACACAGAGAAAAGAAAGAGAAAAAGGATAAACACAGGGACAAGAAGGAAAAACACAAGGACAAAAAGAAGGACAAGGACAAGGATAAAGACAAGAGCAGCATCTCGGAGGAGGGAAGGGTTGCTGTTCCACCTTTGGCTTCTAGTGGAGGGAAGCTTCCTGAGGGAGATGAGCATAACGAAAGACAGATTAGCTCAGGGAAAGGGAGAGATGAACATAAAGATGGACACATTAGCTCAGAGAAAGCCAGACTCCCAAATCAGTTTCATGTCCAGCATGGAGAGAAGCCCTTTAAGACCAGCATCTCTGTTGCCGAGGCAGAGAACGCAAAATTTGTGCAGGAGTTGTATAGGAGAAACAGAAATGAAGAGAAGGGTGCACAAAGTCAGTTGGCGGAGGGATTTCCAGTTGAGTGGAAAAGAGATGACAAGTCAGACAGAGTGGGCATCAAAGTATTTGGAAATTCGGCTGACAAGCAAAAGAACAAGGAGAAAGGATCTGATAACAGTAAGCTTGATGCAGAAACATTCAGGGGTGAGCATAAATTTGGAGCTGATGCAATACCTTCCAGCCTTTCTACAATGGCAAAGAGCAATTTTGAAGGAATTCCCCGACCATTGGAACAAAATGTTGGGAAGAAGAGAGAGGAAACACCAAAACCTAAGGAAAGACATGATGACAAACCAAGAGAAAATAATAAGGATAAAGACAGGGAAAAGCACAGTCATGGAAAGCAGAAAGACAAGGAAAAAGAGAAGAAAAAGGAAGAGAAGGCAAAGGATAAAAGTGAACAACAGAAAAGTCAGAAGGATAAATCTAAAGACCACAACAAAAATGATTTTGTTGTTCTTGGTAACAATAAACCGCCACTTGTATCCAAGGAAAACATTGCTGGTACAGCCACCGAGGGGATTGTCAAAAAGAGGAAGAATGTTGAAACTAATGGTTTCCTGCATGGTGAGTTTAAAAAACTATTAACAGCTGCTATTTTCCATTGTATTGACTTTACCCACATACCCTGTGGATACCTCAAAAAGCTATGTGAGTTATGTATCTGATTAGATTGCATTAATAGAGTTCTTGTGATTTTGGGTCAAGTAGTAGTCTATCAGGGAACTTGTAACCACCACATATCCCGTACTTCTGATGCAAATTGCTTGAATTTAAACAAGCATGTTCAGCTCTATTTAACCTTTTGGTTTGGCTGATTAGTGTTACTTCTTTTCTATTCTGCTATACAGAGAGTGAAGTCAGGCCTGCTAAATTGCTGCGGCCCTCATCCTCTCAGCAGCCAACACAGAATGGAAAGAAATTGGACACTCACCCAAAAGCAGATTTGTTTTCCTCTATTAAACAGGGAGTTGCTTCCGATATTAAAGTGGAAAACAAGGAGCACAAGCTAAATGGTAGTGTAGAAGGTCAGCCATTGTTCAGTGTTAAGGAAATGGCTGCATCCACAATTCCCGCTACTGGTCAGATTGCTGAAGCATCAAAAGCCCCATTGTTCAGTGTTAAGGAAATGGCTGCATCCACAATTCCCGCTACTGGTCAGATTGCTGAAGCATCAAAAGCCCCATTGTTCAGTGTTAAGGCAAATGCTTCTTCCATGGTTCCTGGTGCTGTTCAGATTGCTGAGTCATCTAAAAAGCCATTGTTCAGTGTCAAGGCAAAGGATTCTTCCGTGATTCCTGGTGCTGATCATATTTCTGAAGCATCTAAAAAACCATTGCCCAGTGTTAAGGCTAAGGCTTCTTCTGTGACTCCTGGTGCTGATCAGATTGTTGAAGCATCTAAAAGACCTCCCCATCCTGATTCCAAGTATTTAAGCCAGATACTCTCAGTTCCTAAGATGGACGATTGGTCTGGATTTGATGACCAGGAATGGTTGTTCGGAAGCAAAAGAACTCTACCCAAGAGTGCCAAAATGTGTCTAGATGAAGTCAACAAGGAACAATGTGTATGGTCCGAAGCTTTGCAAATAGACTCTGCTGATATTTGTGCTCTGCCATATGTTATACCTTATTGAATGCTCTGTCACATGATCCAACCTGATGATTTCCAAAGACGAAACTTTTCCAGCGTTGCAGCGTCAAGCATCTGGCTTCACCTTTTGGTCGGATTCTTTCTCATCTCTGGTGGTTGTGATGGTGGCTGCCTGTTCTGAAATTGACTCAAGATCTTGATCAAAAGCGTCTTCCTATGCCTATGAATTCCATTGACAAACAACATATCGATTGTTCTGCACCTGTATTCTCCCCAAAGGTAAAGTAGTCTCCGATAGTTAGCTATCCCCGTGGATGTACCTTGCAGTAGCTTAGATGGAGGGACAAGGAGCGACTTATTGGCACATATTCTGATATACACCCCTCAGGTT
>DF360715.1:31361-42218 GCA_000787875.1 Solanum virginianum | reverse complement strand
ATATACACCCCTCAGGTGGATCGGATCGAAATGGTCAGTTTGTCTAGGAAGATGCACAAGCTTGTGCAAGTTTATACTATCTGCTTAAAAAGCATTTGGGATGATGCTCTTTCACATTGAGTGCAAAGAACTAGCTTTTTTTGTGGTCTTTATAACTTCACAATTTTGATTTGTAACATAGTTATTACTATAGTTGTAAGATAGAAGAAGGGGAGGATTAAAAGGATAAAGAAGTTTAAAAATTTAAGTGGTAGTTGCATTCATTTGATTCACTGAGATATAAGGTCTAGTTTATAATGGATTTTCCTTTTGGAAAATACCATATTATAACATGAGGTTTCAAGTTAATTGCAATGAAAATTATGTACATTGGATGGATTTAGGTATTTTCTTTTAATATTAAAAAAATTGGTTCTTGAAGCACTTGATTTTCAATTTTTTTTTTTTGAAAAAAAAACAAGTTTGGTTTGTCAAAATATGTTAGGAAAATATTTTACAAGTAAAATAAAGTACTTAAAACGAGAAAAATGAGTTTCTAGTACTAGGAAAATCAGTTCAATAATTGTTCTTCTAAGATTTTAATTCTTCCGTGATTCAACAGTAATATATTTTTCCATGGAACTAAGGTTCAGAATATGGAAGGAACAAGTGTTTTCACGACTCTATTACTATTTAATTTCTCTTTTATGGCCACATATCTTTCTGGTTAGGAATGGGAAATTCTTCTTTTGTTACATGAATTCAATTGTCATTTCATTCGGAAAAAACCATCTTTTTCTTAATAATATCTTTGTCATTTGATCTAATAGAATTCTGTTAAGTAGGATAGAAATAGATCAAGTTCATTGTTTCTTCTTCACTCTCAACGACTTTAGCCCCACCTCTTAACCATTTGACCTCATGTTAACTCACATTTCTCATCTCATTTGTTGAATACTAGAAAAATAAGTAGAACAAATTCACATATTTTTTGAAAGAATATTTACTTGTATACCAAACACACCTTATATTATAGCAAAGTACATTAATTTATTTATTGAATGTTTGGAAACTTTATCTTATAAAATTGAATGGTAATAATCATCTTAGGGGTAGGAAAAAATCAAGAACTTGAGGGTGGGGGGCGGGGGGGGGGGGGGAGGAATTTAATTTTCAGATATAAAGAAACAGGAAAATAATTAGGAAATCAATCCAAGACACTATTTTAGATGTCAGGTATATTAAAAATATCTGTTAATTTAGATAATCAAGAAAGGATGAATTATTATTTTTACGGCTTTGCTATTAGCATTAATTATTTTAGGATTAAGACTTAAGAGGCATGTGTATAGATAAAAGTTTAATTATTTTATAATGTATATATTAGTCAAACAACACTTTTAATTAATTTTTTTCTTAAAGATTATGCTAAACCTTATCATGACAACTAAAATGGGACGGAAGGAGTAAATCTTAACTACCTAGAAAACCAATGAGCAATATTTTGGCACGGTGGGAAGCATAAAAGTTGTGGCGTAGTTGCGGTGACCCAAGGATAGTTACTCGAACATTCTTTGTTGACAAATTATATTTTTTATATATAAAATAATATTTTGTTTATACTTTAAAAATAACTTTTTTAGTGATACATAACAAGGTTTTAAGCATCGTTAACAAAATTCATAACCAATTGAATCCATCTAGAAGCCCATTATTGTTAACTTTGAATTTTTCTTGCCTTTGATTTGAATTTAAGTAAATTTGGAATCTTTTATTAGAATTTTCAAGTTTTCAATTTGGACTTTGGCCTCTAATATTTATCATGTGCACTTCAATTTGGTTTAAGTGTAATTATATATAACTTGGATTGGTTTTCTTGTCAAGTAATTAGGCCTAACCTGCGGTGTGTAAAAATTTACAAGTCTATTCATTTTCCGAATAATTTTAGAGATATACAATGTTTGAAGTTTTATACGACTTAAATTTCGACACTTATGACTGAAGTTAAGTTACTTTTGCTTGAACTTTTTTGATAAACGTATGTGAACTTCAGTCGTATTTGACTGAATTCGTTCGTTTTTCTTCTTGTACTTTAGTTATCTGAATGAAGTTATTCTGAAGTGAAAAGATGTGTAATAATATTTTAAATAATGAATAAATAACGGATACATATTTTTTTTAAATAATATTTTTTTAATAATGATTCGATACACTTAACCTTTATTATTTCATTTTTTTCTTTTAGTATTTCATTTAGGATTGAAGTTATATATAAAAACATATAAACCTTGTTTATATTATACATAAGTAATTTTGTTGATATCAAAAACTTTTACTTTGTCGATGCACTTATGTTAAACTCATGAATTTAAATAAATTTTGATATATTATAAAAAAGAAGAAGTATACTAAAAGTAAAGTTATTTTAAAAAAATTTAATCTTTAATGAAACTTGTGGCCCATTTTTATTGACTATCATGATTTATATCCGATGGACAACAAAAAAGTCTAAAGAAATAATTGGAAGTATATTAAAGTCATGGAATGTTAATTAAAAAAAAAAAGGTGAAGAAAATTGAATCAATGAAAAAAAAAAAATGAACAAAAACTTACTTTTAGAGTCAAAGCTTCTAGAGGGAACAATTTGTACTGTATGTTGTTTATTTTTTATACTAATTTTTATCAGTTAATTAAAAAAATATGGATAATTACAGTGCATGGTCATTCGATCAAAATAATTATTCATTGTATAGACATTTATAGACAGTGTAAATTTTATATATAGTTAAATTATATTCACTTTTTGAATGTATGATAATATAGCGCATGTATAAGTAATCTACATTGTATAGTCAATGTATACTTTTTATGATTTTTGCTAAGTTATATTGTATAGTCATATATATTTCTTATGATTTTGGGCTATACTTATGTAAATAAAAGAGGACTATATTTGTAGTGAATTAATTAGTTTATTGTATGAAATTATCCCTTAAAAATATTCTTTCTATCTCATAAAAATAACAATAGAATCTGCATATATTCAGTCCACTTTTCTCATATTCCACTTATGAGACTAGACTGACTCTCGTTGAAATTTTGTTATTTTAGCTTGTGATTTATACTTAAAAAAACTAATAGAATCTTAACTGCTTCTTGAATTTTTGTTATTTATGCTCTTGGTATATAGTCAGTGGCAGAGCCACGTACTAATTAGAGGATTTATCTGAATTTTCTTTTACAAAAGATTATGTTATTTATATATGATAAAAATATTTTTTTATGTATATATAATAAATGTCGAATCCCTTTCGACTTTTTAAAATTTTGAAACTCCTTCAAAAAAAATTTATCTCCGCCACTGTATACAGTAGTAAAAAAAGCTTGACAATCCTAGCAAGTGCTTGTTGAGTCTATCATTTTATTCTTAATTTATAATAAAAGAATTCGCTAATCTCGAAGAATTTATTTATATCGGACAAAATATTTAGAGGTCTAGAATTTCCAATAAACCCCAATATAAAGGAATTTGATAATTCACTTTTTATTGTGGAAGTGGACATTCTTTATGGTGACAATCAATTATCATGTGGCTCAAAGGTCCCCTCATAGCATGAGAGGTCTTGATCACAATCTTGAGGTTTCTTATTCTTTCAATGAAATTTAAGAATAAGAAAGGTCCAAAAAGATTGGTTGAAAATATTCATGAAAAAATAAGACCAAGATTTCAACAAGTGTACAGTTTATTGATCAAATTTTTTAAAAAAAAATCACAGGACAAATTGTAGAAAGCAACATATTTTTAGTCCTCTTTAGGGGACAAATCAATAATTCAAAGCAAATTGTGGGGTTTCTCTTTCTTGGATAAAGTTAAAAATAGGAAGATAATATAAACCAAAGTAGACCAAGCATCACATTTTGTAATTGTGGTCTCTATTTAAGGAAAAATACTAGACTAAGTCACACAAGATGATAATGAAAATGACCAAGAATTGACATTTATAGTAAATTCTTTTTTCTTTACGTGAAGTATCTGCTATTTTTTATCAGTATAAGTATCTGAAAGTGATCAAGAATTGATATCTTTTTTTTATGCACGATATCGACTATCTTCCACCATCAATATAGATATCTGATGGTTCAGCACATCAAGATTTGAACAAATGAGGAAAAATTATTTGAAATTTTTCTCTGTAATTTGAACAAAATATTTCATGATTCTTGATCACTTGAGTTCTAAATTACTATGGCTCAATTTTGTTAGCAAAGTAGTGGATCCTTATCCAAAGGCCTTTCTTTTTTTTTTTTTTTTGTCTTTTTGGTGTCATAAACTTGTGAAGAATAGAAAAAGAATAAGATAAGTTAGATTTTTCCTCGTTGATGTGTTGTCCATATCAACACTATTGAAGGAAAAACCAAAAAAAAAAAAAAGCATTAGAACCTTCGACAACATCTTGTGACTTCACCAATCACTATGTTGCTCGAACTCTTCAAAAATGTCAACCTAGTACATGTCGAACCCTCTAAAAGTAGTACACTATTGGAGAATCCAATACAATGAAAGCCACCAACTTGCTTAAATATACTATAAAATCTGTCTGTTCTAAAATTAACATGGCAACAGAAACTGAGAGATTCTTGATACATACTCTATGTACAATATACATTGCCTATAAGGTGATTCATATATGGGTAGTACTAGCGGACGACTAAAAGAAAACGAGAGGAAAAAATTTCCTGTATATCCAAAATAAAGTAAGATGTATTAGTTATTATCGATTAAGATGATGCATCGTTCCTTTGCTTGCGCATCCTTGCTCCCCAAGACATACTGTTACCGGATTGCTTGTGCATGCTTCGTCTCTTGAGCTCAGAGAGCTGAGACTGCCAACGATTTTTCCACTCACCTTTCTCCTCCATCGACTAAATGCACAAGAGAAAACCCGAATCAGCAAAAGGGGGTCATGTCATAGATCATATAAGCAAAGAAAAATCAAGTACATGAATGTCGAAGAAACAGAGTGGTTGTCCAAGAAAAATCTTATGTTCTTGTGATGCACATATGAGTGACAAGTTTGATGAGATGAATGACAATCAAAAGTGATTTGGATGGAGTGGCAGAAGCGGTATGCAAAGGTCAAACAATTACTGATCATTTAAACATTGGTGGAACATAAGCAAAAAAGAATATCGTATATTAAAGTCTCTTGGAACCAACCAAGATTACACGCGAAGTAGCTTTGAGTTTCAGGAAAAGAGTAAAAAATGGCAAAGACTGGAAGGCCGCGTTCCATACTCCAAAATGAATCTAGTTATTGATGTAATTACAGAACAGTCATCATCAGTCACATTAAAAAAGTTAAGACTATTCGATAGCTTTATAGAAAACAGGAAGTTTCATCCACTCCTCTTGTCCCAAGAATTAGAAACATGAAGTATCTCATACTCCTTTAAGATTCTACGAAACAGTAGACTATTGCATGCTCTATCAATGAGATCAATCATGATAACATTCATTTAGTCCATCAAATGGAGAAGACAGTGGAAATGTCAAAAGATTATTAGTGTCGACAGTGCAAGGAAACGCCACCTTTGGACACCAAAGTATACAGGTTAAAGGCTAAATAGCTATAAACCATCTGTTCCTAATTGCCAGCAGATTCCCAGTAAATGCATGTAGTTTCTGCTGGATGCTAAAGTGGATGCCTCAATAAAGTTCTTTTTGTTGGTTATATTATGCACTCATTCGACCAAATGGGGATCCCACCTAAGTTGACCCCGAGCACGATCATTTTAAGACTTGTCTCAAGCATCTAGATACCAACAATATAAAGACAAATGTTCCAGAAAATATTCCAATAATCTCTACAATATTTCTTTTTTGAACTCAACAGTTAGCCAAATATACCAAGATTCTACTTTCTTGAAACATGTAGGCAAATTCTTATCTTCAGCATATAAGCCTTTATGATATGGATGGGTGTCATAACCTTGGGTACCTTGGGTACAAATCCTACACTCCTAGTAGAGGCGACACCCCTAGGTGATCCCTCTAGCAGAATCCTAGTATAGATCACAGTAGTAGTCGCATCTACCTAATCCTTGATGGAAAGAGAGTGAGAGTGCACACACTCAGTTGATTAGTCGAGGTGCATACAAACTGCTCGGACACAACCATTATATTATAAAGAGAAACTAAACTAGAACAAATAAAATAAAAAGATGGATCTTCAAAATTGCATACTACCTTCTTTTCATTGACCTTTATATGCAAATACCCTTAAATCTTTTTCAACTATCAGCAATTGTATTTCAACATACAGTACCCCAATCATGCCTAACCACACCAAACTATAGATAGAACCCCAAAATTAGAGTTGATTTCTCAGATAATCACTCGACTAAAAACAACTATTATTTCGAAAAGACACTTTGTTCTTCTAAATTTCAATTTTTTCCAACAAAGAAAGTAACTTTCTAAGATACAAACAACAACAAATACCAAGTCGAATCCCACAGGTAGGGTGTGGGGAGGATAAAACGTACGCAGACTTTACGCTCGTAGAGATAGAGAGGTTGTTTCCGAAAGAAACTCGTCTCAAAAATATCAAAAGTGACTTTCTAAGAGGAGTAATAACTAAAAGTTGAGTAGAATGAGTGACTACTTGAGAAATCTAACTCCCTACAATTGCACACACAAAAAAAAGGTACCAATCTGTTTGTCTTATTTTTACTTGATTTAATCCGCATGGAATTTAAGAAACTAAAAAGACATACCAATTTTGTGCACTCAAAACTAAAAATACTACAATATATCAAAATATTATTTAATTTTGTAATTGTAAACACACAACATTAAAAACTAGAATTAAAGAGGTAAGACAAACAAATTGAAACGAATAAACTAGAAAAGTAAAATTAGCCTCAAATTAAGCAAATACCTCATCAGTTTGATAACGCCTACGAGCAGAGAAAGCAAAGTGAATTCCTTTCGCCATATCTCTATCATACATAGCTCTCATTCCAGGGTCGGACAACGTTTCATAAGCTTCCTGTACCCGAATGAACCTCTGTGTATACTCCTCAACCCTATCCGGAGGTGAAACATCCGGATGGTACTTCCTCGCTAATTGCTTGTACGCTTGCTTGATTTCCAACAACGACCCAGTTTCCGGTATACCCAAAAGATCGTAAAAACTCTTATCCATGTCGGTATAAGAAACGACATCGTTTACGTTCGATTTAGGTCTGAATGACTCGAATCTTGTCCTCAAAACTTGATAATTCGAAGGAAATTTGGGAAAAAATTGACGGGGGGAAATTGTTGGTGGGTTGGTGGGAAAAAGGGGGACATGAAGGTTGCTTCTAGGGATTACGCCATGGGAGTTGCAGCACATTTTTCTCTCTGTTTCAATGGAGGATTTCGGTGAACTTTTTTCAGTGTATTTTCTTTTAAGTTTCTTGAGTCCACATTAGTTTCCTTTTGTTTTATAAAAGGAAAGGATTGTTTTATGTGTACAATGGGCGATTTGGACTGAATTTGAATACGTTAAAATAGATTAAGTTATTCACTTTATTTTATTTAACATAATTTTTTTTTTAATTTAGCATGATATTTAATAAAAAAAGAAAGACTTTTAAACTTGTACTCTAAAATTAGATGAATAGGTTATTGAGAATTGTAAAATTGTTATTCAGTCGTTGAATTGTTACTAAATTTTAATTATTTTATTTATTCTTTTAATATTTTTATAAAACTTATTTTTTCTTTTTAAAAAAATCTAATTTAATTTGATATGAAATTTAAGAAAATAAAGAATATTTTTTTTATTTTATGGTGTTAAATTAAAGTTTTATCAAATATTTTAAAATATTCTTAATCGCTAAAATATATATTCAGTCGTTAATATATATATGAGATTTTTTATGTATAGTTTGGGCCAGATATCAAATTAAATTATGAAGGGTTTCTTACGTATACAAGTGAAGAAATGATTTTCAATAAAATATGACCGCATGTATATGTAATAAATTAATATTACATAAATAACTAATGAATATATCGATATTATATAAATAATATAGATTAGTCCATATATAATGTAAAACTAGTATCAGAGATGTATATTAGTATATATATCTTGGAAATAATATAAAGATTTTTTTATAATTCATATGTGTATGTTACTTTGTAAATTATAATCGAGTAATTATTAAAACATTAGTTCATATTTGTTGTACTAAATTAAAAATAATATTATTTATATTAAATTTGAATACATAAATAATTCACTGTCTAACCTTGACCAAACGATTCTATCTGGAAGAAATTGTTAGGAATAATAAAACCAATCAAAGATATGGCAATTAGTTTAATTATACACCTAATCAAATGTATTTAATGTCATTATCGTACAATAATAATAATAATTTATTAAATTTACGTAGGTCCATCCTGGATTTTTCCTTAATATCTTTATATATTTGTCAATTTTTGGAAGGAAAAAAAAAAGAATTAGTCCCTTATTTTATTAAAAAAAGAATTCAAGATATTATAAATCATTATCATTAAGAATTATTAAATATGCTTAGTCGTCAATTTGGAATTCATAATCACAATGAAAATAACCTCATGCTTCGTCCCTTTATCATTTTACTTCTATCTAAAAATATTTGTCATTTAGAAGTTCAAAATAAATTAATTACATTTTTCTTAATATTTTCTTTGTTTATTTTAATTTATCCATTTATTAAAAATATATATTCACTTTTATTTGTTCAATTTAAAAAATCAAGAAATATTTTGTCATTTTTGTATCGATTTTATCCTTATTATTAAGTATAATTCATTTTTTAAATAGACAAAAAGCTTGTTTTTGCAAGTATAAATTAATAAATTATGGTTAAATAATATATATTTAAATACTTATTATACAACATTTTGTTAAAAATATTCCGTCACATTAAAAAAAATGTTGCAAAATCTTGACAAAATCAAATAATACTCCAATAAAAATAAAATATTTGAGCAGAACGTACACATTTTTGTTTATTTAATGTGACAAATGTAGTGGAAAATTTGGAATATATTGTAAATCCAATATAAAATATTTCATAAAATTTTAAAAGTACTTCATAAAAACATATTTTTATTGTTCAACGTGACAAATGTACTGGCAATTTTGGAATATATTCTTAATCAATTACTATAAGCTATACCATCGTATTAAATAATTAATGATATAAACTTTTGATTCCTGTTACGGAGATTATAGAATATTCTCAATTATTTTTCGATATTATTGAGTTTACTGGGACTTTTGGTAGGTTCATTATAGACGGTTCATTGAATTTTCAGGGAAAAATGGGTTTGTATCTCCGGCAGCCCCAAAATTCGTGGGTTAACATCCGTAAAAGATCATCAAAATTGTTTGATTCCTGTATCGAAGCTCATAAAATGCTTCCTGGTATCGTCTGGCGTCTTCGAGCCTACTGAGACTTTTGACGGACTTGTTATTGATAGCCTCTTAAATCTGTCACTAAAATTTTAGTTCGAATACTCGATGAAATATTTATTTATTTTTGACAAACTTAAAAAGAATCAAAATTAAATTTAAATTATTTTTTTATTGAATCATCGAGACTCCTATTTGCAAGTAGATTTGTATAGGATGAGACCCGAGAAGAGTCAAAAAGGGATTCACCCGAACCTTCTTCGACAAGAAATTATACTGATTATATATTTAAAATTATTTTTTTGTGAATATACATTAAATGTTGAATCTTGTTATATATATATGTTTTTTTTTTATCTTATTTTAATTTTAGTGAAAATTCCGATTCGATTAGATTACTTAATTCCCGTGGAATTTTGTCGATTTCTTTTGTCGTATTTTTAAAAAAGTCCCCCTCAGCCCACGTTATTGAATGAAAACAGCTAATAAAAATACAAATATTGCTATATATAAAAAACAATAGATATATTTTTGGCCTTTTATTTTGATCCAAATTAAGTATTTATTTACATGATTAAGAAGATATTAATTTTTTTCATTCAATTTTACCCCTATTTTAGATAAATAAATGCATATTCAATTAAAGATAAGTTAGTTAAAATACTTAATTTTTGAAGAGATAATATTTTTTTAAGCGGTGTATCAAAGGCCAAAAATATATTTTTTGTGAATTGAAGAATTTTTTTTAATGCTATTTATTATATATAGAGAAAAAAATAATTTTATTTTTATTGTACTTTTTCATACAAAAAATACATTTGATATTAGCAAGTGGCTCTATTATACATTTGATGTTAGAATTGTTTAAGGTGAAGTTTCACACGAGATTGATGACATGACATTTAAAAAACAAATTAAATAAATAAAATTAAAGGCAAGTTAATAAGAATTAAAAAAAAGGCCGCAACAAAACAAACCTAATTATTTTATTTAACATAAATAATTAGGTGCTTTCTTTGTTTCATGTGTCTCGACCCATGTTGATTTGACATTTCTTTTAATAGAGTTTTAATTAAACTTTTTAAATAATGATATCTCGGAATTTGTTTATTTTTACTTTATGGGTGTGTTTGGTATGTTTTTCAATTTTGTCGTATTTGATTGATTTAAATATTTTAAAAAATAATACCTTTTAACAACAACAACATACCCAGTAAAATCCCACAAGTGGGGTTTGGGGAGGGTGGATGTACGCTGCCTTACCACTACCTAAATAGAGAGGCTGTTTCCTGGGAACCCCCGTCTCAAAACCCATCCGCAAGACGACCTAGATATGATCAACAAGTGAAACAGTAAGGCTCAAAGTAAATACATAAATAAGTAAATAAATAAAAGTATAATATAGCACACGAGTATAATACAA
>DF360715.1:3460-31302 GCA_000787875.1 Solanum virginianum | reverse complement strand
CTCCCTCTACCCCTCTGAGTAACTCCTAAAACTAACCTCTCGCAACGCCTAACAGGGGCATCGACACTCCTTCTCTGCACATGTCCAAACCATCGTAGTTATTTAACATTAAAAAGAAAAAAGAAAAATATAAAAAAATTATCTTGATTTCATTAATTGAACAAGTGAAATGAAATATTTAATTCGATACAAGAACCAAGTAAAATGAAATGAAAGGTGTACAATTTTACTTATTCAACTTTGACTCGCAATTAGTACTATATTTATGTAATGAAACACTACAACAATAATAACAATAACAGAATGTCAGTGTAATTCGACAAATGTAGTCTATAAAGGATGTATAGAGTCTCATCCTTATCTCATACAAATAGCAAAGTTATTTTAGATCTATCCTCAACTTAAACAACCACACAAATTCTACATCGACTATAATAATCTTCTTAATTAAGCTAAAAGAAGGTCATGTAATACCAAGGACATAGGGGAAAAACATAATAAAATTATCTTGATTTCATTAATCGATCAAGTAAAATGAAACATTTAGTTTCAATACAAAAGCAACGAAAGGTGTACAATATCACTTATTCAATTTTGACTCATAATTAGTACTATATTTACGTAATGAAACACTACAATAACAATAATAGCAGCAGAATCTCGCTATAATTCAACAAATAATGCAGTTTGTAAAAGATAATATCTATGCAATTCTATCCTTATCTTATACAAATAGAAAAGCTATATTTGACGTATCCTCAACTTACGATTACATAATGATCTTCTTAATTAAGCTCAAAGAAGTTCATTATTGGATTATACACCTTTTCTTTAGCATTTGTACCAAACACAAAGTCAGCATGTGCATAATCTTCTATATATTGCACCACAAGTTTGTTTGGATCATGATTTTGCAATTTATCTAACAAAATCTTCACATCATTCACATCAGAAAGATAATCTTCCCCACCATAGGATAAAAAAAGAGGAATATTATTTGGTATATTTGACATTATGTATTGTGGAGGAATTGGTTGGCCATAGTGCTTGTTATTTTCTTCATCATTTCCATAATCAAATTTTTCTATAGTCCCTTTTCTTGTCACTGTCCAAAAAATTAAAAAAAAATAAAAATTAATCAATACATTATGAGAAAAGAAGATGATACAAATCAGTGGCGCAGCCAAAATTTCAATTAAAGGGTTCAATTTTTTTTTTTGAAAAGCAGATGAATTAACTGAAGGGGGATCAATATCTATTATACATAGATAAAAAATAATTTTAATTATGTATAAATAATATAATTTTCTGACGAAAGGGATTCGGATAAACCCCTAGGTAAAATGTGGTTCCGCCCCTAATACAAATGAATTTTATCTTATTTTTAAGTGTTTATTGCTTGTTCGATAATCCAACTTCTATATTTGGTAGGTCACCGAGTTATTCAAATAAGTAGTACTTTTCCATATTGTCAAATCAAGAATGTATCAGATAAACATTTCATTGGGTAGCTTGATATCGACTCTTTTAATTTGCACGTGGTATATTCATTCTCGTTCGACCAGTGGCGAAGTTGGAAAATTTGATAAGAATATTCGAGATTTTATAAATATATAAAAAATATTAAAAAAAAAAGATGTTGAACCAACCAACCAACCAACTTACTTTGGGCTATATGGACCATGTTTTTTGTTGATGTTGCTTGTGGCTCATGTTCAAGAAAAATATCAGTTCTTGAAGAGTTCACACAGCAATTTGGACCTATCATCACAAATAATAAAAATTAAAAAAAGAAAATTAGAATTTGTCAAAAATAGCATAGCCAATAATGTATATTTTTAGTATATTAATGTATGATATACATCAAATATACATTTTTGATACAAAATTATATATATATATATATATGAAAAAAATTTGGGATATACCAGTAAAAGAAGTCATCAAGTCACTACAATTGCTGCCTGGATCTTGGCATATTTTTTCCAAAAGTTTGACAACAGCCTCTCTGTTTAATTTAGCCAAAATTGCAAATTCCAAAATGATTTACCAATAAATAAATAAATAAATAACTACTTATGATACGAGATAGATGTCAAAAATACTTCCCAACTTATTTTTTTGAGATGAAGTTTTTTCGGAAACAACCTCTCTATCTCTGTGAGACAGTGATAAGGTTTGCATACATTTTACCTTCCTCAGACTCCACTTGTGAAATTTCACTGGGTATGTTGTTGTTGTTGTACTTCTGAACTTTTTAAAAAACGAAAACTTTATCCTTCGCTATATGTTTTGCTAAGAAAAATGTCCTCATTGTTGATCATCTATTTCAAAAATACTTCATAATTGCTATAGAACAATTGTTAGTGAATTTATTTTGCTCTTATACGATTTGAAACGGGACAAATTTTGAGCCGAAGTATAACAAAAGATTCTTTGTCTGGTTGAATAGCGCCACATCAATATTATATACAACATGCAGTAACGGACCCAAAATTTTAAAGTCATGAATGTTTGACTACCATAGAGGCTTAGAATTTATTTTCTAAAATTGAGTACACAATCTATATATGTTAATATGCTTTTTTTTTTTGTTTTCAATATAAAAGTAATTTTTAACTTTAGTATAATAAATTAAAAGTTGAATGATATCTGTGAAAATAATCCTCCCTTTTTTATCTTTCCTTTCTTGACTTCCAATTTTTTGATTATTATTATTTTTTTAAAATAAAACATGGGTCAAATTAATTGGGTGGGATATCTTACCCTCTTGGATCAAATTCATGGACTCCCAACCAATACAAACCCTGTAAAAAAAAATATTTACCAACTATTATTCAAAATGAAATTAAAGTTACCGTTAAAAAAAGAGAGAGTTTCTGAAATTTTTTGAAAGATAGTTTTTTGAATTTTGAACTTGAGTTTCAATATGCAGTTCATTTAGAATAAATTGGAGTTTTGCGAGTGGAAATGAAATTTCACCAAAAAATTCAAAAACTGATCTGATTCAGTTTTTAGAATTTCATTTTTTTTATTAAGATAAATTTTTAAAAATTAACCAAATTTTACGAGCAAAAAATATTTTTAATTTTTATTTGTTTGAAAATATACTCTCAAAATTTATGATCAAACAGATATTAATAATTAAATAAAATTAGGTCTATTAATTTACTTCAGCTATAAAATCTTGAGAAGCACTTTTTGCAAGTGGAGATTTTATGTCCCCCAAATAGGCAATTGGACTTAACAAAGCTGCAGATCTCAACATATCTACTAACTTATTTTCTGAAATTGCTCCAAATGCAATCAAAGTCCCCTAAGACACAAAAAAATAAATAAATAAAATTAATTATTTTTCCAAAAAAATAAAAAATGTTTTAATTTATTGCACCAAAATTATAAAACTCTTACTGATTATTATTATGAAAAAATAACTCATATTTTTTGTACTTATTCATCAGCCAATGTTAAAAATCCAAATGGCATGCCGTGTTTTCTTATTTGGCAGGCCTATTTGGATTTTCGAGGTTAGACTGATGATTTTTCAAAATATTTTTATTTTTTTTAAGCGAAGTAGGAATTTTAACCCGTAGCCACTTTTCAATTTACGTAATAAGAAAAATAGTTATAGTAAAGAGTTTTATCTGTCGTGAAATTTAAATTATATATAACAATTGGCTACTTTTTAAAGATATGGTTGAAAAGTGGCTATGGTTGAAAAGTGGCTAACAAGTGCAATGATAAAAATTAGTTTTATGTGACTTTGGTGCGGAGAAAAAAAATTAAAATTGTGAAATGAATTCTATTTTTTAAATCAAGAAAAAAATGTGAAAAATATATATATTTTTTTTAAAATAGGGAAGAAAATCACCAAAGAATGGCCAACATAGTGTAATTTTTGGCCAGTTTGATCATGAACATAATTAAATGTAGCAGGTAAATCAAAATCCACCAATTCATCCCATGACCATTCCCAATATGCCTGTAAAAAACATATTAAAATTATAGAAATTATTATTTGGCTATTTTATTAATTAATAAATATGAGATACTATATAATGCAAATAATATATTAATTAATCTTAACTGGATCTTGAGGGCTAAGTGATGTATGTCCTTGACTAAATTTAGTTCCTCTTGTATTTGCAATCCAAACATCATATCCATTATCTGCTAAAATGAAAGCTAATGATTCATGTGGAGGATTTATCAGCCATGTAATTCCATCCTGTAATCAATCAAAAAAAAAAAAACGTTTAATTAACATTTCGATTACAATAATAACAATCATAACATATTCAGTCTAATCTCGCATGTGAGATCTGAAGAAGTAATAACAATAATAACATATTTAGTTTAATCTCGCATGTGAGATCTGAAGAAGGTGATGTGTATGTAACCTTACCTCCAGACTCTAGTAGCGGAGTCACATCATAATTAGGGGGTTATTCATCAAAAAATTATGCTATTTATATATTGTAAAAACAAATTTTTATGTATTTATCTAGTATATCTAGTATCTTCTATTTTGGGGTCTGATATTTTTAGGACGAGGGCCTTCCGGAAACGGCCTCTCTAATATCTATGAGGTAGTGGTAAGGTCTGCGTACATTTTACCTTCCCCAGATCCCACTTGTGGGATTCTACTAGGTATGTTGTTTTATTGTTGTTGTTGTGTATAGTAGATGTCGAACCCTCTTCAGTTAATTTGTGTGTTTACTTCTTAAAATTTTGAATTCCCTTACAGAAAAATCTGACTCCACTATAGCTTACCGCTATCTTACTTAGGTAAAGAGATTGTTTAAACTAAACAAACTAACATTTTGATTAATTACAACACATCAATCATTAAACATGATGATTTGGTTGAGAGATTTGAAGGAAAAAAGAGTGCTCTTTGATGTTAGATTGAAAGAAGAAGATCGAAACTTGGAGCAACGGTATAATTATTTCTGTGTGACCTATAGGTCACAAGGTCAAGCCGTGAAAGCAAGTATTAGCCAACTAATGCTTGTATTAGAGTAGGGTGTCTACGTTACATCCTTGAATGTATAACTCTTCTCTGAACTTTGAATGAACACTGAATATTTTATGTATCGAACTTGGTCAATGTAATCAAAAGAATTATGAGCATAGTTAAGATCAAAGTGAAGAATTAATTAAACCATTAATAGTCCATGTTGTAGAAGAACAGGTTGCTTAGTTGCTGCCTTTCCAGAAATTCCCTTAGGTATCCTTTGTAAACTTAGAATATAACCATCATCTGTTGTCACCTAAAAGAAAAATAACCAAATTAAAAAAAAAGCCCAAATGTATAATATAATCACCATTACACAATTGAAATAATGAAATTAACTACAAACTTCATTGTAAAATCTATCCTTAAATTGCTTATAGTTAATAGAATTTTCTGATATTCTATTAACTAAATAGAATTAGTGATAGATTTTGCTATTTAGCTAAACAAAAAAAATTTGTTAGTAATTCTTGTTTTTGTAGGGGTATACCTGCTCTACAAGGGATTGTGTGGTATGGAGATGAGATATATAGATAAATAATCTTGAAATTAGCTAATAACTATTGTGAACACGAATAACTTAGAAGTTGGACAAGCTATTGGGCTCGGAGCTAAACCACGAAGAGGGAATAAGACAACTCAACAATAGATTTGCTTGGGATTCAGGTTGAGTAGAGATAAAGGGTTATCTATGTGGTTTTGGGGAGGCATGCAAATTATTGAGAAAAATATCTAGTCTCCTCACCCAACAGCTTGTCTAGCCTCTAGACTATCTGTGTTCACAACAATAAACTTAATTAAATTCAAAATAAAATAATTTTATATTTTATTATGAGATTATTATCGCTTATCCCTCGTATCAAACGACCCGTATGAGTGAATGGTGGGACACAGAACATACTTTATGTTCTTCACAATCATAGCCTTGAGTTTCCACCATAGATATACAAATTCCATCTTCATTTTCAGTCAATATTTGTAGAATATTCCTTGCAAAAACTTTTGATACAAATAAAATACCAACAACTAGGAGTACTAAACTAGTTGTAATTAGTTTTCTAATTAAAGCCATATTTCTATAGACTTTGAGTTTTCTTTAATGTCATAGTTCAATTTGTTTCCCATTTTATAATTAAATTGGAAGTACCCAAAAAAAGAACAAACAAAAAAAGGTATGTTGGTAATTCCAAGAAATGGTATTGGTAAAAGCTTCTCTTTTCTATCATCGTTTGAGGAGCTTTTTAGCTGTTGTTCGGTATTTATATTGAAATCTGATAAATTGAGATTATACTTTTTAGGGGTAATTTTCAAGATCGGCGCTTCTAATTTTTTTTTATTTAATTTTTATGATAGAAGAATGAAGAAAGTTAGGTACCAATTTGAATCAACAGACATCAATTAGAATCAAGTTGCGATTCAAACTCGAAATTTCTTATTAAGAACAGAGGAATCACAATTATCCTATACTTGCTAATCTTTTGTTGTTAACAATAAATGATTACATATGGTTCACACTAGTTAATTGTGTTTCATTCTAAGTGAATTTTATTTTTTTAATAATCAAAGTTAAAAATTAAAATCATTGTTTATTGACCATATTAGTAAGCATCGAGGAGTTGATTATCATCAACATCTTAGCCCAAGTAACTTTTAAATTGACTCATATTAATTCTAAATTCAACTCAATTCATTTAACACCTTCAATTGATTAAGTATTTATATAAGCCTAAGAGTGTTCATAGTTTGAATAAAAAATTATTTTTAATCAAATTTGATTTGATTTTATATTTGTAATTTAATTTTAACTTTGATCAAATTTAAATTGACCCCTCCATACCCAACTCATAGCCACGAAGACATAGAGTGTGTTTGGTATATAGAAAAATATTTTCTAAAAAATATTCTGATTTCTAAATGTTTGATTAGTCAAAATATGTGAAAGGAAATATTTCTTCTCTGAAAAAATAAGTTTTTTAAAAATGAAAAAAAAACTTTTCTAATGACATTTCGAATCTATTATCTCATCTCCATTCACTTAGTATCTCGCTCCCCATTTCATTCTGCCTTCATAATATTTTACTAGATAATATCTAAATATTTTTTAGAAAAGTATTTTCTCACTTAATTACTATATATTATAAAGTAAATAAGAAATTCACTTTTTTATTTTTTCTTAAAAAATTATTTTTCGTAAAAAATATTTTCCTCGGCAACCAAATTAAAGCTTCACACAAACAACAACAATAACAAGCCTTCACACGAAGTTACATTTAAATATTTCTCTCAGGCGCCTCAAAAATTGTCTAAAATCCGAATTTCGCCCCATTATATTAGCATCTCCTTTTATTTACAATTTACAAATCCTTTTTTTTTCTCCTAACCCTAGCGAGAGAGGAGAAGAAGAAGATCGTGTATATATATTGTATACAAATATATGTATATGTATATCGCTGGAATTTCTACAGATTTACAGAAGCTCAACGGTGTATTGCATCTGATTTGAAAGGTAAAATTTGTATTTTATTTGCATGGATTTTATGTGTATGATAAATTAATCCATATAAATTGATGTAATATTTATTATATATAAATTTGATGTAATGCTATTGGATTCTCTTATTTGTTGTATTCTGTTTTCGAATTTTGTTTGGCGGTGATCCCAATTTTGTTTTTTTTTTGGGTAGGAAGTAGATTTTTAGTTTTTTTTTTGTGTGATAAGCTTGAATGATGTTTACGTGAGGTGCTTTTTGCTAATTATTGTCAATTTTGATTATTTGAATTAATGTTGAATACGTGAATTAATGGAAAAAATGTATTAAGTTGGGAATAAGGGTTTATATATCTGTTTGCAGTTGAGTTTTGCGAATAATTATAGATTTTGACTGTTTCAATGGATTTCGAATATGTGAGTTAGTGACAATTTTGTTCGAGGTGATGTAAAGTTTAATTTTGGTGATAAGTTGGGAATGAAGATGTAATGAGGTGAAAGAAACAGATGTTTGGAGGTTTTTTTTGCCTATGATTATCGGTTTTGACTATTTCAATTAATGTAGGATATGTGAATTAATGGAAGAAATGTGTTAAGTTGGGAATGAGGGTTATATATCTGTTTGCAGTTGAGTTTTGCTAATTATTATTGATTTTGACTATTTTAATGAATTTCGAATATGTGAGTTAGTGGAAAATTTTGTTTGAGGTGATCTTAATTTTTAAGTTTGGTTGGAACAAGATCTTTTTTGTGATAAGTTGGGAATGAAGGTGCAAATGAGGTGAAAGAAACAGATGTTTGGAGTTTCTTTTTTTTTTTTTGGCTTATGATTGGTTTTGACTATTTCAATTAATGTCGAGTATGTGAGTAAGTGGACATCGAGTTAGTAGTTAGTTTGAAGGTAATCACCATAACATAATGCATGATTAGTGTGGGATAAGATATCAAACCTAACATAGAACACGTGTGGGCATGAGTTTTATGGGTTTAAGTGAAGGAGTTGGTGATATATGTTGGTTTTCTATGAATTCCTCTGTTTCTAGCAAGTATAAAATACACATTTTTTGTCAATTTGGGTTTTTGATGAAAGATAGTGCAATTATACACCAAGTATACATGTGAGAGGAATTGACTAATATAGTAGAAATGCTCAGAAAATAGTTCTTTGAAATGTCATTATCTATTTTAAGATAGAAATATAGTTGGGAAGATATTTTCTTTCGACAATTAAGCTCCATGGGCCTGTCTCGGATAGGAAAATAAAATCTTATGCTTGAGAGGAATATGCTAGCTGAGATGGAGTTGGGAACAGACATAGAGTTCTATGGCGCTTGTGTTGCCGAAAAAAAAAATCAAGGCATAAAATTAATGATACATATTATGTGTGATTTCCGGGGTCGATGTGCGACTGCCGACTTGTGATCATTTTTGGTAAAGTAACGTTCAGATGCTTTTTTTTTTTGATGAGTAAGTAGATTTCTTTTATATCATCAAGTAGATGCAAGAGCAAAAATTACACAAGTGAGATTGGGTCAGCTAATGTACAAAATGTTAAGCTGTAACTAGAGTGCTTATACAATCCATAAAAATGATCAGTAGTAGATACAAGGGAAGCTAGCTAAATAGTTCTAGTAAACATTTGGCTTTTAGAGTGATTTGAAGTTGAGATCCCATCTAAATATATTCCAGGGATCTGCTGCTGCAACTGTACTTGAAGGAGCAATTGGTTGTCACTTTCTTAATTCAGTTTACGTGTTCTTCATAAAAACAATCAATTCAGTTGATGCATAACACCTAAAAGATGCTCTTTCCATCCATGTCGAATACCCCTGGCTGGTTCATTGTTTGGAAGGTTTTGTCTTAGCAGGATATCAAGGAAATTGTTTTTGTATTTATGGTGATTCAAGGGTTTGTGATCATTAATTGTCGTAACTTGGTGGCTACCATTAGGATGAGACATACGAAAATGTGTATCAAAACGGGTTAGTTTGTTTGAGAATCTTCAGAGGAAAGGTTAATGCAAGAAGTTTTGTTTGGACAGGAAACAATATACTATGTCTAGTATAAATATTAAATGCCTCAGCGAGGCTGGTTTTCCTGTGATAATTAGTTAAATTGGTTTAAGCATGGAGCTTGATGATACTAATGCTTCTTTATTGTGGAGAACTGTTTGATGATTCTGTTTTCCGGTCTCTTGCATCTGCACTTTGTTGATCGATCATAGATATAGGCTAGATTGCTATGAAGTTTACTAATTGAATCCTAGATATATATCTTGTACTAAATTGGGTTAAGCACAATGAATGGACTTCTAATTAAAAATCTTAAAAACCAAAACTGGAAAAATCTTTTATTCTTGATGTTATTTAAGAGGACCAGAAAAACAACATTGTTCACCTATTTGGCTTAGCAGATAATAGTTGATCGAAAACTCAATCACCAATGCCCTACTGTCTCTATATTTTGGTATTGTGGATTCTCTTTCTGATGTTGGGAAGTGCTGAGAATTTGTCATTACATAGAATATTGGAATTGCATCTTTGTCAAAGAAATATTGCAACTGCTCACTAGATTGTTCCATCACAGGTACATATATATTTTGAAAAATGGCAGATGACATTTCAAGCTTTTGGGGTCCTGTAACATCTACCAAAGATTGGTGTGAGCTAAATTATGTCCGCTCCTCTTATATTGCAGAGTTCTTTAATACCATATCAAATTTCCCGTGTATTATTTTGGCTTTGATTGGGCTTGTGAATGCCCTCAGACAGCGGTTTGAGAAAAGGTTCAGTGTCCTTCATATGTCAAATATAATTCTTTCCATAGGGAGCATGATATATCATGCCACATTGGGGCGGATGTAAGCACTTTCTTCCTTATTTCCCATTTCTTTTATTATACAGTTGCTTTATGGTTATTTATCCCCCACATTCTGGGAGCATGAAGAAGGGATCCGTTATTGACATGAGTACCTAAAATTTGTTAAATGCATGAGACTCTAATTCAGTCTCATTTACTACATCGAACTTTCTAAGAAGCTAAAATTCTGTTAGGACTGTTAGAAGCCTAAATCTTGGTAAAAGGAAATTGACCTTAATACTCATGGGCAGCTAATGCTATCCAATTATTTGTTTAACCTTGACAGAAGATCATTTATTCTTCTTTTTGGTAATTAAACTTGATAATAGATAATTAGGATGAGCTTGTTTCTTTTTGTTGCATCTTGTCTTGGAAGGAATTCATATCTGTATAATGTATGTGATACATTTATTTGATTCTGATTCTTTTTTGCCATCTCCTTTTCTTTTCTCTTCAAACCATGTGGATTGTTAGAGTTTTTTCCTCTTTACATCAATCCAAAGATTTGACTAATGCTTAATTGATTTATCACCCCCCCCCCCACACACACACAAACACGCACACAAAAAAAAAAAAAAAGAAGAGAGGTGCTCTTAATTTACAACTTCCAGAAAATCTGTCGACCTATCTACTCATAGGTGTTTCCATTTTAAACTGAAAACAAAAGGACAAGACATACATAAGGGGGAGCCTTTAATTATTAACATCTGAAATAGTCCCTTTGAAACATCTCATATTTCTTCCTCCATAATAAAGGAATAGCCTCTACAAGTTCCAATTTGCTTTAACTCCGAGTCGCTAGCATTTCAACACTGAATGGTGTAGCTCCATTGGGTATTAAATATTTGCATAATTGATTGCCCAAAGTCTCTTGTTTGTTAATTTGCTGGGTAGCAGGATAAAGCTGACTATGAACCAGATACCAAGTTTACCTTCTTTAGTATCACTCTTGCTTGTTGTGTGAATGTTGTTTTTGCCTGATATTGAAGTTTCTTGCTAGATAAAACTATAATTTTGCCTTGTGCATACAGAATGGATTGGAAATAATTGTCATATATCCAAGATGTTGGATAATACTTGCGGTCATATGTGCTTGACTTTGATGGTTATTCTAACTTATTATGATCCATGCTTTAAATTGATAGGCAACAGCAAGCTGATGAGATGCCCATGGTCTGGGAAATGCTTCTCTGCATTTATATCATTTATTCTCCAGATTGGCATTACAAGACTACGATGCCCACATTTTTGTTCCTTTATGGTGCAGTTTTTGCCATTCTGCATTCTCAGATTCGCTTTGGTATTGGTTTCATGCTACATTATGCACTATTGTGCCTTCTATGCATTCCTCGCACATATAAGTATTACATTCACACAGAAGACAGATCCGCAAAGCAGCTTGCAAAGTTATTCGTGGCCACTTTATTAGTAGGAGCCCTCTGCTGGCTGTGTGATCGTCTATTCTGCAAGCACATTTCACTTTGGTATTTCAATCCTCAAGGTCATGCACTATGGCATGTCCTTATGGGTTTTAATGTTTACTTTGCAAATACGTTCTTGATGTACTGTCGTGCTCAGCAAAGAGAATGGAATCCAAAAATCAAGCACTTCCTCGGATTTTTCCCATACGTAAAGATCCATAAACCAAAAGCTCAGTAATACAAGTTGTTACTCCAAACTCACCGCGCATGAAATGGCACCAAGGAACAAGTGCCAAGCAGCTTTGCTGATTTTTTTTTCTCCATTTTGCAGATATGTAAATGAAAGGTTTGAATTAGTTTCGACTGATTTCAGGTTAGTGATCAAAATTTTTTACTGTAAAATTAGTGGTCAACCAATGTACCATACATATATATATTCCTACAGAAGGCTGACATGACTGACTAGTAATCTTTTTTCCCCTTTTTTTGCTTTTGGATTTGAGGAACTGTTGTAAACATTGTTTATTTTGCTATTACACAAGTGCCCACAAAAGTGGTTTTTGTGTAGTCAAAGAAATCTTTAATTTTTTACTGCTGATGTTGCATTTTTGTCTTTTGGTCGAAAATTTTGAGAACATAACAAAATAACTCTGAGAATTAGTCAAATTGATTTAGTTGAAGTTAGGAGTCATCGAAGAAAAGATAATAGGGGTGGCAAAATTAAACTAACTTGCCCAACTCATTGAAGTTTGGGCGGGTTATGAACTCGCTCATTTATTATTTCAACCCATTTAAAATTAAATTGGTATACAATCCAAATTGACTCGAGAGACTTTGTTAAAATTATTTTAAAACACTTTTTTTTTTTTAAATTTGATATGTTTTATATAATCAGAATTAAAAAAAATATATATTATGTACTAAAATATTGAAAAAGAATAAATAAAATAACTAAAACTTAGTAAAAGTTGAGTCGAGTTAGGTCTTAACTCGCTCTACAACCTAATATTCAACTCGTTTTGGCACAACCCATTTCGATCCAAGCAAATTCGGACTGAGTTGGATCTTAACCTGTTTATAGTCTTGATTCATTATAACTCACTCAAATTTAATCCAATCCACCCAATTGGCACCTGTACGAAGTGCCCCCAAGTCTGTTATACAGTAAACTTTCTGCCAGATTTGGCTATCATAGAACACAGTCGATGAGTCAATTTCCTCAAATGGTCTCAGCGGTAAGGGGGAAAATCCTATCCAAGTAATCAAGTTAACAAATTTTCGAATTTATTCAAAACAACCCTACCAATAACACAACGCTCCGACCAAAAACGGTTGAGAAAGAAAACAATTCAAAGTTGAATAGTGTCAGCAAGAGCCTCAACTGTCTTGTCCTTCAAATCTTTCTCATCAATCCACATGGAACTTTGCCGTCGTAGATGATCATTTTTCTCTTTCTTCTTCTTGGCAAAGTTCTTTTCCCTCTTCCTCCAATATTCAAGCTTTTCCTGTCGTTCTTTAAGCTGCAGACATAATTATTAAAGAAGCACAGAATATGTTATTTATACTTGCTGAGAATATTTGCAAGCAAGACTATATGCATTTCAGACATACTCAACACTATATAACGGACCACTTGCGCACCTACTTTACAGTTGAACCTGCTAATTGAACGGTATGTATCATCTCCAGAAAAGCAAGGAAAAGAGATTACTATTGATGTTCGTAAAAGCATGCTTGAGGTGCATTAAAGCCCTTAAACAAGACACACAGTCCTAGGTACTTCGTATCACTTGGGAAGCGTCCTAGTAAACAAGGCCCAATGCATGTACCTCATCGTGTGCATGCACTATACAATAAATATAGCTTACAATGTGATACATTAAGGCATCACTATGGATGTATACGTGAGTTAAGGTTCAACCATCGATGCATCAAAAAGGTTATATTAGGCATTTAAAAAACACTTTGCTAGAAGGAAAACAATCCCCCTTGCTAACCATTGAGTATCTAAGATTGAGTCGCTATTACGATGAGAATTGTACAGTATTAATCTAAATTGGATGAAAATGAGAGCCACAAGTACCATATGATTTTTTTGGATTAAAAAAAAAAAAGAAAAGAAAAGTAGTAGTAAGAAGTCAACAAAGAGGAGAAGAAAGGAATCCCATCTCAATACTTATGTTGTAAAACATGATTTACAGCTTCCAATACCAGGCTAATAAAAGAAAGGACATTGTTTCAGAATGGATAGGAAAAGGAAACCGAACATGTAATTTAGGACCAAGGGAGTTCAAGATAGCCGAGGACTTAAGCTAAAATGACAAATTATACCTTGCCACAATGAATTGCATACATTGAAGTCAAATAAAGATGAAACGGATAAACGACCTCCTCATATCTCAATGGCTAATCAAATTTTGTCATCATGCACTTAGTTCAAGGTTAAAAAACAGAGTAAAAGAAAAGACAGATGACAAGGCATATTTACTTTTCGTAGACTAGTATTCCACCTATATAATAAATATTAAAGGCAGGATTTAGTAAGCTTTTTATCATCTCAGAAAGAGTCCTCCTGTTGGTTCAGTAAAAGAGTTTACGGATGAATTCCATCGAGCAGTATGCTTAAAGTCCTAGCATTCTCTAGAGCTCATTTCTCTTCGTTTCAATTCAGGTACTTAGTCTACTGATGGCTCTACAGTTGCAGGAATTGCAAGTTGCTCTCTCAGAAAAGATCGGTTTGGCAAGAATTTATCAAGCAGAAGTTACCAGTGCACTTCAACATTTACCATTCTTACTGGTTTAGCATCATGTATATGACGCTTAGCAGCCTGCTTCTATTCGACTAATTCAGTTGAGAAAGCTCTAGAGAGGCAGGTCAATATAAGCATCTTCAAGTCGTGTGAATTAAGAATCATGGGTGAAGACTTGCCTAAGTTGCGCGGACTCCACTTTCAATGCCGCACCTGTGTCGGCATTCACATCACTCCTTGTTTTAAGCGACGAAGCACATGCATAATCAGCAATCTTTGATCTTGTCCACATGTTATATGGAATTTTCAGACACAACTTCAGACCTCTTTCACATCCCTTGTTTTGTTAATATTTTCTGCAATGCTATGACTTACATGCATAACCAAAACTCTTTTTTCTAGTTATATTTATGAAACAAAGCTTCCTTGAAGACATTCAAAGCTCATAACATAGACCTAGAATTTGAAGTGTCCAATACATTAATCAACTTCGCTTATCAGTATTTATCAGCTTCAATAACAAGTCCAGATTCTTATTCTCTGCCTTTTTGGTTGTTTAAGCAATGTGATCTGTCTTCATACTTTAACCTCAAAAGAAGGAATCTTATGGCACTTTTCAGTAACACAATTACAAGTAAATGAAAGCCCCAAGTCTGCCCATATCCAACAATTTTGACTGATCATACAGAAAAAATTGGCTATGTACATTATCTTATTCCTTCTCAGTTACACTACATCCTAAACCAACTAACAAGAACTTCCAATACTTGCATAAACTCCTCACTGATGGCAATTATCATCTGTTCAGAAAAACTATCATCACTCAGTAGCTACTTCAAGCTGCAAAAATCACAACTACTGCTACTGCAACTCAATCTGAACTAATTGGTCCGCATATATGCACCCTTTACATCCATTTTTCCCCATTTGGGCCTATAATATTTGACGGTTGCCTAGTGGACGAAGCAGTGGGAGATTTAGTATGAGTTTTGCAGGTTCTCCAAAAAAAAGTTTTGTGGATTCTTCGACACCAAAAGTTTTCAACCAAAACCTTCTGTGTGTGTGTGTGTGTGTGAGAGAGAGAGAGAGAGAGAACGAACAACAGATATAGATAGGTTAGATATGTATTTCGGAACCCATTTACCCAACTCAAAACCAATGAGATCTAAATTTAAAATTAGCCACTTGATTGAACAGTTGGAGTAATAAAGTTGGGAACAACATTCTCTATCATAGTATTGACAAGGCTAGCTTAATTCTCCCTGCTTGCCTAAACCTTTGTGGGGAAAATACCTACTATGTATGTTGGTGAGAGGTGGCAGGCATGCAGGTTTAGTTGCTTGTCAATTCGCACATCACCTTATAAATAAGACCTATTACAATGATTCATCATAAGGCAACTAGTTTTAAGCTGATCATCAACCTACCATCACAATTGTCCTATACTCAGACTTGTAACTGACAATTTGAACCAAGAATTTCTGATAATAATAATAATAATAACAAATCAGCATATACTGCTTAGTGACAGCTTAAGCAAGCTTTTAGTTATGCTTGCACAATTATAGAAGATCTCTGGAGAAACAACAGATGCAAGAGTGAAGTGAGAGTCTCTACAAACCATCTACACAGAAAATAAAAATCAACATTTGAAAAAGACATACTAAAGCAAGAGACAACAATCCTAGATTACGCATCGAGTGTCTAAGTTTTGACTAGTTAAGACGAGAGCATGAATACTTTTAATTTTAATCAGAAGAAATTTGAAAGCCTCAAGTAACATTTGGTCTGCTTGTATTTGAATAAGGAAAAATAGTAATTTAGATGTCGAATAAAATGAGAAAGTTCATCATTATTTTGTTGCATAACGTGATTTAATCACACTGTTTCACACTGGATAGAAAAAGAAAGTTGGAGAAATAATTTAGGATTGAGAGAGTTCAAGGAAGTTATCCAAAGACTAAACGACGATACAAGCTAACATTTTTATCCTTGCCTTAATGAAATACACAATTTGACAACCCACTTTCTGCAAACTTGCTTGTATAGCAAATAAAATACAGGACAAACGATCACCTCCGAGGTCTCGGGTATCAATAACTAATCATTAATACAAAAATTTGAATTCGCATTCACCAACAACAACCATGTCACATATTCCACCCTAACACAAAAAAATGTTAAAAAATGGTTTCCTTTCCCTGGAAACCAGATTCCTCCATACAAGCACGATATTATGACAAGTAAAATTGGTATATTCAAACAATATCAAAGCAATGTAAGTACAAAAACTGGCAAAAAAGTTGATTTTTTTTAATCACATACCAGAGTTTTGTGGAACTCCTCTTCAGCAGCCTCTCTTTCCTTCGCCTTCGCCTTCTTCTCAGCAGCTTTAGCAGCCTTACGTTCTTCATTAGCAATCCTTTGAGCTTCCTTTTTAGCTTCATCTTTTCTCAACTTCTCAATCCTCTGAAGCTCCATTTCTTGTATGTACTCTTTCCTCACCTCCTTCACTTTCTTCGCATATTCACGGCGCAAACGAGCTAGTTTAGCCTCCGCCTCCTTAGGATCCTTAGGTACTGTCCATGAATTCAGGTAGTCGTTCGGTGGAAGGAACTCATGGTTGCCCTTATGGTCATTGCGATGCGATTGTACGGCGGTGGATGTGGAATCGGCGGCGGTGGAAATTGATCGGAAAAAGGGGTTTAGGGTTTGGGCCGCCGGAGTTTTACGGAGGAGCTGCCGGTAAATCGACATTTTTATGCTTCTGTGGTGGGGGTACAAGTATAGTTCATCATCACTAATATAAGTGTAGAAATATATATTTTTTTTGTTTGAATAAATCAAAAAATATTATTTTATTTATTTGTCTCAAAAAATATGGAAATAGCTTTGTCAAAATTATACTCTTTCAAATTTTAATTTATTTATTTGAATTTTGACTTGACAATAGTGAAACAATTAATCTCAACTAAAAATATGTGAAAATGTATTTAAACATTCTATAATCTTGTAATTTAAAAAAAATATGTTGAGTGAAAAAAAATTTAAAAAAATTACAAAGTCAAGACAAAGAAGAAGAAATATTCTTTTAAATGAAAAGCAATACAAACAAATCAAAATAAGAAATTACATAAATATTTTAGAATAATATTTTTTTTCTACGTATCAACAATAACATATGTTGTAAAATTCCACAAATGATAGAAAATTTATTTTTGAAAGATCCTCAACTTAAATATATTAGTCGCCAAAGCAAAAAATATTAGATATAAGAACAACTATAGTAGAAAGCAAATGAAAACTCATAAATACAATACAAATAGCAAAATAAATAACGACAAATAACAATACAATATATAATAGCACAACTAATCTTATAAACCTACTATATTACAAGGCAAAACATCAACCTATCCCTACTAGCTTTCTACTCTAATACGCGATCTTCATTCATTTTTATCTAAAATTATGTTCTCGGTGATACAAAGTTACATCATATCTTGTCTAGTCACCTCTCCAATATTTTTTCGATCTACTTCTATCCCTCCACGTAACCTCTAATTCCAACCTCTCGCACCTTCTAATAAAAATATCAATATTTTTTCTTTGCACATGTCCAAACCGGCGTAATCTACTGTCAACCACTAAAAAAGCAATTTTCACCTATTTTCCTAGCTTCATTATTTTTTCTAAAAACACATTTTTTGTTGAACTACTAACGCTTACCTACAGTAATACTAATTTCTTTTTAATTAAGCCAACCAATAAAAAAATTAATTATATATACCCATATGGTCATATTAATGTTAGTACAAATTTCTAGAATTTAAAAAATTTCCTCCATTTTCTCACTCTTTAGCCTTCAATTCGCCTAGTATCTGCAGATTTCTCCAAGGACTCAGCGCACAAAACTCTGCACTGCGTTGAACCTTCGCGGAATTTTCCATTTCTCGGATCTCAGCAAAAATGCGGAGGTAAATTCACCTAAATTCATACATAAATCTCTTATACTTGCAAAAACCTGCAAGTTTTTGTCTATATGTTGATTTGATCGAATAAAGCTTTGGATCTGATGATTATGGTGGTTATTCGACAGGCCTGGGTATCGGCAACCGCTGAAGCAGCAATTTGGTGGTGTTAAGGCAATGTTTATAAGGCTATCAGTTGCTGTTATCGTTGTTGTTATTTGTATGTTCCTGCTTATGTCTGCGATGTCGAGTAGTAATAGTAACAGTTCTTCAGCTAAGGTACTGCGTTTTAAGCTGTTTGTGATTAGCTTGGATTGCTTTTGTACTTTTCTTTTACTTGCTTAAGTTTGTTTGAAATGTGGTGATTTAGCTAGAAAAAGTAGTCCTGTTTTGCTGTAGAAATTAGTTTTGTCAGAAATCTGCAGTATTTTATTAGAAATGTGGTGATTTAACTAGAAAAAAGGTCTTCTTTACTGTTGAATTGGTTTTGTTAGGAATCTACAGTATTTATTAGAAATGTGGTGATTTAGCTAGAAAACAGTTCCAATTTGCCGTTGAAATTAGCTTGGTTAGGAATCTGATTTGATTACTTTTATAGATCTGATTTTAGTAATATTTTCAAATTTTGCTATTTTTATTCTATGTTTTGGTTTTTTGTAGTAAATTCATCTTGACCTTATTCAACTAATATGTAATATTTAAAGGCCTTTTAGTGGTTTTATCTATGTAATGTCCTTTCTCTAAATTTATTGTTTATACATTGACCATTCTTGTGAAAAATTTGGCTTGCTCTTAGTCACCCTTTTAAATACATTATATCCATCTTATGAAGAGATATTAGTACTGTCATAATTCGTCTATCTGCTTCAAATAAGGATGTATCACTAATTTCACTTATAACCTCAGCAAAATCGAGGTTTCTAGATATGGTCTCTAAGACTATAGTATAGTCTCAATAATCATAATTTAAATTCATAGGCAGTAGAGGAAGGTAGAGAGAAGAAAGGCGGTCTTATTAAATGAGGCTCCTTGATTCATGGCATTGCTGTGCTTGCATAGTCGCAAAGATGAGTCATAAAGGAAAATCACCAGTTTAGACAATGCCTACTCTCATATAGATGATAGCATGCTAATTATAGAGTGAAAGTTTTGTTCACTTTAACATTTGGTACTGTATTGTGGGCACTGCATTGAGAACATGTTACACATGCTGGGTAAGTAGAGAGCTTTCTTCATCACATGCTGTATCACCTAACCCAGTTGGTTTCCATTCTCCCACATCCTCTTGAGGGTTTCACAAACAGCAATCTGTGTTGAAGTTCCTCAATTGACAGCATTGTTGGATATGCTCCCACGAGGACTGCTGTTATCTGGTGATCTTGCTTAGCTCTATGGGAGAATAAAGCTGGAGGTGGTTGGGCCTCTGTCCATCCCCCTCCTAGAGCTTTTGCATCTGACCTGGGTTCTTTCCTCCATTATGGAAGTGCTAACTCTGCTCGTGTTGGCAATGACAATGGCTAAGAAGGCTAGGAGGAGAGAAGAAAGCTTTGCCATAACAGCAGTTAAAAAGGCTTGTGAACAAAAGAGCTAAATGGTGCTTGTGGCAATGATTGTGGTTGTCTTGAAGGGCATTTATAGCAGAGTCAGTGGCAAGCATCGAGTGATAACCGAAGGCTGAGGAAGAAAGTTATGTGGTGTAGTTGAGCATGGAGGTGCCAGCTTTAAAGCCCCCACTTGAATTTACTTGCAAAAGCTGCCAAAAGCACCTAGTTTGGATGCTGACTGTTACTTGTCTTTCAAAACTTTCCATAAGCATTTGCATTGTGTAGCAATCTTGGTTGTTTCTGCTTGTGATCACCGTACACTATTCTGTACTTGTTCGGCTGGAGGTCATATACTAATCACTTGATAGGAAGTCATAAAAAGAATCTTATTTTCGACCAATGAAAATCTCAGCTACAAATTCGGTCGATGATTGTTCATTTCAAATTGTTTACATTTTTCCTCCTGTCCAAAACAGGAAGTTGATAATTGGAAAAATCTCTAATATGCTCATCTCTATAACATAAATGTGCAACACATATAGTATCACATTATACTTACTACCTAATATAGAATACTTGCATGAGCTGAGCTATTTGTCTTATCACATCTCTACTAGATTTTAGCTATTTTTTGTATATCAATATGTAATCTGTTGTCGATCATGGAATCTGAACCAGCAGTTGACTTTTCCTTAGTTGATTATTATGTTCTTTTTTTTCTTATCTGAGCAGATCAATGCAGAGGCACTCTGGGGAACTGCTGCTTCTGATGGTTGGAGGGCGTCATCTGCTCCTCGATCAGATTGGCCTCGTATGCAATTTTACCTATCTATGTCCTAGACCAATCCAAAATGAACACAATTACGATATCAAAATCTACGATACTGCATCTTTATGCTAAAATCGCTCTTATCTTTTTTCTCCTTTTGCAGCTCCTCCTAGTGAAAGCAATGGCTATTTACGGGTTCGGTGTAATGGTGGTCTGAACCAACAACGTAGTGCGGTCTGTAACTAAACCTTGTTGTGAGATTTATGAATATCTTTTCATATAATTTACTAAGTAAATCACTCTTACTGCCAATTACTATTTTTTAAATCAAAGAACATCAACTTCTGGAAGTAGGTTATAAAGTTAGTCAAACAACATCATCTTTGGGGAGTACAGCTAGATGAGAAGGTTTCCTTTCTTATAGGAAGGATGGGGCAAAGAAGCTAGCTAATAAGAAAGTTAGATTCGGATAGGCAGTTTGAATATAAGCTCGTTGACGGAAAAGTCAATAAGAAATGTGATGTTTGAGCAAACAGTTCACATATCAAGGCTTAGTTTTCTAGTCAAGTGGCAGATTAGATGAAAATGTAACATATATAATTGAAATAGGAATGATAAAAATAGTTGAGCTCTATGTGGAAAAAAAAGATGCCTAACAACGATTGGACCGAAGTGGTTGGTGAAGTTGCATCAGCTTTCTTTCTTGTGTTGATCACTTCTCATCGCTAATTTGGCTTGACCATGGCCTAATCTCAGAATTCCAATGAAAATTTTGGTGGTGTAGTTGTATGATTGGAGCCCTCATAAGCCAAAAGATTGGTGATACCATCCAAGCAAGATTCATGATGTACTATGTGAGGTCAATAAAATATAGTGAAATACTCTAAAATCCAAGTACTATAGAATGATTGCGAGACCAGTAACATTATATATGAGTGCATTTGGCCTGTTAAGGTTCAATAAATCTACAAGATAAATTTTGTTAAAATGGAGATGTGATATAAGATTGCACAAGATTACAAATATCAGGTCCAATTGTAGATGAAAATACCAGAATTACAGAATAATACTCTTTTAATGTCTCGATTTTTATGTCATACGTTTCTTGTTAGTCCGTCGTCAAAAGAATGTCATACTTTCTTATATAGAAATAATTTAACTTTGAAAATCATACTTCCTTATATAGAAACAATTTAATTCTGAAATTCCATTTTACCCTTAATAAGTTAAATTATAGCTACACAAAATGTCAATGGCTTATTTTAGACCATAAGTTTCAAGTGTCTTATTTTCTTTGTCAAATTCTGTGGCTAGTCAAACATCACCACATAAATTTGGCAGGGGGAGTATGCCATATGGTTACTTGAAATTGTTTGACCATATATTCTGTACACTTCGTGATGCATTGATCATTTACGGTTTGATGATTAAAGATATGAATGCATTATCTAAAAAGACTTGTAATCTCTCACAATAAATGCATATTTAGCCAAGAACATAACATAATACAAACAAAATTTCTATATAGTTGATACCAACTAATTGGGATTAAGACTTGTTCTTCTTCTTGTTGTTGCACTTGTATTGTGTCTGGTGTTTGTTAGTCCTTCCATTTCAGCTAGTTACCTTTTTGTGGAGATACATGAGTCGATTCTATGTCCAAACACCAGATGCCAGTAGATGTGGTCACCATCATAGACACTCAAAATATTGTGTCTTGAGAGCTGGATGTGAGATTTAGAAAATATCTAGCTTCTGAAAACTCCTAATTTGCCTCAATGACATTTCTTTAGTATTGCAACCGGAGAGTGTGGCTTAATGGTCTATAAAGTGGGAGGAGAACTATGAGTTTCTTTTTGAAGCTGAAGACGAGAACCATGAGATCTCAGGTTCAAATCCCAATAGAGGCAAAAACACTAGGTGATTGTTCCTATCTGCTTAAAGCCATTGGACAAAGTTACTCATTATATGTGGGAGACAACATGTGCCTTGTGGAATAGTTGAAGTACGTGCAAGCTGGCCTAGACACCACCGTCATAAAAAACACTTGTTTAGATTGTAATGAAGTGAACCTTAATAAAGCAGAATGGATATAGAGAGTTCATATGTTTAAATTATTAATCTAACTAATTTGGGATTGATTCGTATCTCTTTTTTCGTCCTTGATGTTGCATGTATTCGGTATAACAAATGCTTGTGACTTTATAGATCTGTAATGCAGTTCTTGCTGCACGAATTATGAATGCTACACTGGTGTTACCTGAATTGGATGCAAATTCCTTCTGGCATGACGATAGGTACTTATTTCCTCGAATTCCCTAATTCTTCTACAATTTAAAACATGTATCACGATTGACATTGTTATTTGAGTATATTGCTTAAATCTGTGCACTGTAATGACGTTAGTTCTACGTTTGTTCTCAACGACATGCGTGGTATTATTCTAAATCTGTCATTAATGGAGTATACTAGGCTGGCTGATAATAAAAAAGGTAGAAAGCAGTTTCTCGAATACTCTTCAAATAGTTACCTTAATGGCATGTAGGAAAATTGTTTTGAGCGTGATATTTGTGCTTCATCTATTTATTTATTTATTTACTTTTATTCTTGAAATTTTAACCATTTCAAGAATTTTTTAAATTGAAAAAAAGAGGTCATGCACCGAGTAGTTGGCATATTTTCTCTGATAGAGTTGACCTTTACAAATTCAAGGAAATTGAGGAGTTAAAGACAGTTTGAAATTCAGCCACTGGTCTTGAATCATGGGCATCAAGGCTTTTAGTTTTCTTTACTGCAAATTTTAAAATATATATTTTGTGTTGCTGATGTTATCACTGGATGTGTTACTGAGTGATTTGCTATTTTTATTTCTTGTCCTTCTCTCCAGAAGGTCACTAGGAAGAAGGACTAGACTGGGTAATTCCTAGGGCTTGTTATTTCGTTTACAATGAAAAGATATCGCGCAAGGGGGAAGCTTCTCTTGAGCATGATATTGATTTTAGACCGTCATTTGAACATTTGTTGGCGTTAGTTTGTTGCCATTAACTTGGTCCCCCAAGCTTGCTCTTGATTGATTTATAATTCCACAATTTTTAGTATTTTGAGTTTTTGCCATTAAATGAGTTATGACATGTAATTTTATTCTATCAATCTTCAGTGGATTTCAAGGTATCTATGATGTTGAACATTTTATCAAGACATTGAAGTATGACGTAAGAATAGTTGAAAGCATTCCTGAAATTCGAAAAAATGGAAAAGTCAAGAAGATAAAAGCAAAGCAGGTATACATTGCTCTAGCAGAGTTTCATCATGTTCTTCTTGGGGCTCTGATGGATTTTTGAAGAGAGCATTTCTTTTTTTTAGATTCGACCCCCCAGAGATGCTCCTATCAGTTGGTATACAACGGAGGCTCTAAAGACGATGAAGGAACACGGTGCCATTTATCTTACTCCTTTTTCACATAGACTGGCAGAAGAAATCGATTATCCTGAGTACCAGCGCCTGAGATGTAGAGTTAACTATCATGCCCTTCGATTTAAGCCTCATATTATGGAGTTAAGCAACTCAATAGTCAGTAAACTTCGTTCACAAGGCCACTTTATGACAATACACCTTCGTTTTGAGATGGATATGCTAGCATTTGCTGGGTAAGTTACTATTTTTGTGTGCACCTATGTAGATTAAAGCTCCAGTGGTGCTTTAGTATCCCACTTCTGTCCTTCCTTTGGGTGGTATCCTTATTTTATTTGATTCTATCATAGAACTAGGTCTATGTCAAGGGTGGTATCCAACCCTTCTGTTCGAAATTTCTTCGTTTGTACTGAATGGCCTAAAGGAAAAACACAACAATGTAACAGAAAAAGAGATTGAAAGAGAGAGGAGCAGATTCTTCAATCTCACTCTTGCTCACTTTGTCTTTCTTTTTCCCGTTCCTTTTTTGGCCAGGAAAGTTACGAAACAGAAATAGTTGCTCTATTCCATTGGGTAGCCTTAGCCCTTGAAGTACTCTATTCCATTGGTGCTAGTTAGTACAGACCACAAGTCCTCTTCTTCTTGTTTTTTTTTTTGGCATTGGGTTTTATATCTGTTTAATCTTATCTCAATTTTCCCAGGTGCTTTGACATATTTTCTCCTGAGGAGCAAAAGATTTTGAAGAAGTATAGGCAGGAAAATTTTGCAAAAAAGAGACTTGTTTACGATGAAAGAAGGGCGATTGGGAAATGTCCACTAACTCCAGAAGAGGTAATCTTATAGATAATTGTACACAACGTGTGGATATTCTTCAAATTTACTATTTCCATGCTATAAGTTGCTTGTTTTAAAGCCATCTTAGTATGGTTAGATATGTATCATTTGGATGAGGTAGAGTTTAAAGATGCTTAGTATAGCTCCAAGATATCAATGGTCATATCCTATTCAACTATTTCTTTTCCCAGAGTAATTACGAATTTAAGGAAGTGTATCTATGTAAAGGTGAACTTTAGAAGTCATTAAAGAGATTATCCGTTGGAACTTGATATATCTTTTAATATAACCTGCCAAGAACCCCTTTTGGGGATCAACAGGAAGGTGCACAAATATGGCGCTATGAGTGCATAATTCCTTGTGGTTCTTTATGATGATATTTTATTTATCTGAGTCTGAAATATCCTCTCAAGGACTTGAATCAGTTTGTGAAAAATTCTCTACTCAGAATTGCACATCATTAAATCATGAGAATTAGCTCAAATACTAAATTGACTACGTAAAAATGGAAGTATTTCAACATCCTCTTGTTTCATGAAGCTCAATTTTAGCTTGATTTATTTATATTTGTGCCAGTTTTAACAGTAAAAATCCTTTCAAACATTAGGGAAGCTGATACATTCTTTATGAGTTGTTTGAGTATGTACATTAATACTTGTATTACTAACCGATAAAATTGTTATCAGGTAATTGATATTTTCCTTTCTAATCTGCAGGTGGGTCTTATTTTACGTTCAATTGGTTTTGACAACTCTACTAGAATATACCTTGCTGCTGGTGATCTCTTTGGTGGTGAGCGATTCATGAAACCTTTCCGCTCCATGTTCCCCCGCATGGAGAACCATAGTACAGTGGACACCACAGGTGAGCTGGCGAAGAACACAATGGGCTTGTTAGGTTCAGCTGTGGATTATATGGTCTGTCTTCTCTCTGATATTTTCATGCCAACATATGATGGACCAAGCAATTTCGCAAATAATCTCCTTGGTCACCGGTTATACTATGGTTTTCGCACGACAATCCGACCTGATAGAAAAGCACTGGCTCCTATCTTTATCAATCGTGAAAAGGGTCATACAGCTGGTTTTGAGGAAGCAGTTAGGCGTGTCATGTTAAAAACAAACTTTGGTGGACCTCATAAACGGATTTCACCTGAATCATTTTACACTAATTCTTGGCCAGAGTGCTTTTGTAAAAAATCAGCTGTAAATCCTGCTGATAAATGTCCACCACATGATGTTGTTGATATCTTAGACGGTCAACTGGAGAGTGAAGGAATCAGTGACCTTGAGGCAAGCGGATCAAATTTGACATCAGCTGTGGATAAATAAATGTTCTGTGTGAAGTTTCTTGGTACTAATATTTATGGTTCTTGAAACGATGCAACTGCATGAGGTCAAACGCAAGAAATGAGATGGTTAACGTTATCTACGTGTTGGTTCTACAGGTATCACTTATCTCAGATCATCCTGTCTTAAGCTATTATGCTGGTTTTACTTGAACATTTTTAGTGATTAACTGATAAGTGATAACACTAAATGTAGCTGCCAATGGATAAAAGCAGCCTAGGAGGTTAGATTACAGGAAAAACATGATAACGATTTATGGTGAATATCCTCGATTGGTGTTTGAGTTAATTTTTCAGTCTGCGGGAATACAGTAATGTCTTGTATGTAGGAGTAAGGGACTCAACAGCTTCCTTTCAGCAATATCAGAGTCATCATTCAATGCGGGAGATGTCGAAAATCTGGGCATTTTATTTTGCTCACTTTTTCAGGTTGTTAATGAGAGTACTGGTTTCACTTTTATTATCTATTGTATAACAATCCCTTCATTAACACTTGCTATATAAATAACTCTTGCATTATAATCCCCATATAACAAGCATAAGAATCAAATATTTAATAATCATATTCACATTCTTGAGGAATGTCTTGAAATCTATTGGTATCTTTACTATAATCATAAATAATATTTTTGCTTCTAATATCTTTATGTGATTTTTCTTGATCATAAGTTGGTTTCCAAAATTTCTTAGAATTCCACCATAACTTTGTTGAATTGCACTTCAAACTATAATTATAATTATTAGAAGGACAACCTTCAATCTCGAAGCCTTTGAATTGAGCTATGAATGGAGAATTAGACCAATTGATTTTTGCATTTCCATTTTCTGTTGCCCAAGTTTCTCCATTCCATATGGAGGCCTCTGATTGCATTCCTTGTGAAGGGTATCCAATTCCTTTATGGGATTTGTTCTTGAAAACCCTAATTGGCTTTTCATCTACAAAAAAACTTTTAAAACTAACAAATCAATCATGTAATATTAACTAGCAAATGAAAACACCATACAATTATCAAGAGCTATAGTGGGATGGTTCAGATTCATTACTAACTTTTAATTAAACAGACACAATATCTAGGATTAAAAAGGAGTCAAATGTAGAAATTTTTTGAGCAATGATAACTAGTAACTAGTAAAGTTGCTACCACGTGAACAGGAGATCACGAGTTTAAGTCTTGGAAACAGCCTCTGACAGAATTGCAAGGTAATGCTGTGTATAATAAACTTTTATGATCGGGCCTTTCTCCGAACCCTATGCATAGCGAGAGCTGATCCAACTTTACACAATACACTATGAACTAACTTGCTACACCTAGATTAATTTATTTTTGGTGTTCGACTCTTATTATGTAATTATCAAAGCATTAATAAGAGGTTTGGAGTTTGAGCTGAACATTTTAAAATGAATTCGAACTAACAGAATCATAAAGCGG
>DF360716.1:29065-51074 GCA_000787875.1 Solanum virginianum | reverse complement strand
TTTGTTTTCGCAGATAGAAAAATAAAGAGTCATTTCCTTTTGACTGGAATAAAAAAGAAAAGGTGACTTGGAACAAAAAAACTCAATTCCAAGTGGTGACATTGAATAATCAGTATTCTCTTTTCTAAATGTCACTTTAATTGGAAAAACTCTATTTTCCAAAACATACGTGGGGAAAAATAGGAGTGTGACACTCCAATCAATTTTTTCTTACTTCTTCTAAGTTATCTAAGGTATGTGGGATCGATTCTTGGTCCCTTTAATCTAAGAAGACCCAAACTCTTTTACTTGATCTTCATGAAATTATGCTTACTTTAAATATGAGTTTTGATTATTATTGTTTATTAAATTCAATTAAAATATGAGTTATACTTATTTATTGATTTTAAGTTGATTTAGGCCCTAATATGTTGAAATACTTGATTATTATGAAAATTTAATTATGCATTGTCCCTTTAAAGTTTGAACTAGGCATGGGTGATCTATATTATGATTGAAATGTGGATTTCATATTGTATTATTGATTTTAGATTGAATCTCAATTGCCCATGATATTCTCACATCACTCATGGCATATGCATTCATGAGCTTTGGATTTTATGAAGGGGGTTAAGCCCACATATGTGTATGAATATGATTTTAATGAAAATATGGTTATGAACAAGAATTGAGCATGAATCTACGAACATGAGTATAATACAAGTTAAATATCATTATGACATAATTTGCTAGTAACATGAACTTGACTTCTACATGAATATGAATTATATGGGTGTGCATATGATATGCCATCTTGCATGCGTATGTAATCACAAGTGTGTATTGATGAGGACGGGCACAACACTCCCTTACACAATGCATAGATGAGGATAGATACAACCTTCCCTATGCACATGTATGTATGAGCGGAGTGTGTATTGATGAGGATGGGCACAACCCTCCCTTTACACAATGTATGACCTTCCCTATGCACATGGTTATATGAGCTAAGGGTGTATTGATGAGGATGGGCACAAGCCTCCTTTACATAATGCATAGACGAGGATAGGTATAATCTTCCCTATGCACATAGTTATATGAGCTAAGTGTGTATCGATGAGGACGGGCACAACCCTTCCTTTACACAATGTATAGATGAGGATAGGTACAACTCCCTATACAAAGCCATGGTATGAGCTAAGTGTGTATTGATGAGGATGGATACAACCCTCCCTTTACACAATTCAAGCAAGGAGTGGCTCATTGAGTGCTAGTATATGTGGATAATGGCTACTCTGTGGTTTTCTGGGACATATTGTGCAGTTTAACATCATCTTTCTTTCATGTTGCATGCCCGCATGCTAGTATATTCAAACGTACTAATGCATATTTTTGCCTACATGATCTAACCATGTAGGGACCGAAGACTGTATTCATCTGCCGCTTGATGGCTAGTTGGTTTTGGAGAAAGTTGTTGTGGTGAGTCCTTTTCTTCCAAGGACAAGTCACTATCCATCTACCTTTTGTTGCTTTCGTTCATGCTACTATTTATTTTGAGGGTGAGCCCGGGACTTGTCTTGGCCCTCATCCTATCTTATGACTAGAGGCATTGTTGAACATCTTGTAGACTCTTGTATGGATATATGTTATGTGTTGATGTTTGGAGCTTATGATCATGGCTATCTTTTGGATATGACTATTATGATTTGATTATGAGTACTTTGATGCGATTATGTTATGGTATGGAATTTGGAAGATCCTAAGTTCCATTTTCCCCCATAGCGTGAGTCCTACTTTTTCGACCCTTAGAATTCTATGTTTACTGTTTATATACGCTTACGAACCAATGATGTTAATCTAGATACTTTGAGGCTTGTTTGGGGACTCTCGAGTTCCCATTCGTCATGTCACTCCTAGACCCTTGGTCCGGATCGTAACAAATCAAGATCAAATAAAAGATTTTTCATCCCCTCTTTATACTTATCTATCACCTTTTTTTTCTTTTTGATTTCTCATTCGTTGCTCAATAGCTATATTGGATCTTGACTATTCAGAATTCATCATTGCTTAAAAGAAATTAATTGTAAACATTAAAACACATCCCTCATTTGGTGCATCTTGTAACACGTTTAAGATTTATTTATAATACGTGTTGCATTTTACTACCCATTATACGTATGTTTTTGATAAAATTTTTATCTTTCTAAATGAATTTATCATATAATACGTTAACTGTCCAGAAACTAGCGTTAGGTACAAGGCCATACTTGAGAGGGTTACTGAATTATCCCTTTTTATATAAATAAAATATGGTTAGTACCTAGTGCAATGTGGACACCAATTTATTGGTGAAAGTTTCTTCCTTTATAATGGGAATGAATCTTGGAACTAAAAACCGCAAAAAAATATAACAAATCAAAGAGAAATAACACAAACTCTAGCTAGCCTGTTTTCGTCTAATAAAAGTGAGGATCAGAGTTGATGAAAAAGAATATTGGCTATAAAAGACAACTCTACAAACTCCCAGAGAAGAAAAAGAATCAAAACTTGAGCTTCTTTACATGGATGCCAAAAGCCCCCGCATTTCTGAGATGGAAGGGATGGTCTCGCTGGGGTAAACCTTATTTATAAGTTGGACAAAACTTTCATACTTGTCCAGGAACTCCTTCTGCATGTTTATGAATGTTTGATCAGAAAATCAACCTAGGAGAAAAAAATACCAAAACAGAGAATGCTAAAAGCATACCTAGGCACAAAATCAAAATTTTAAGCATTGATAATGTCAAAAGGACAATGCATTTTACAAGTTCAAGATTTTCTTCTACATCACCATAGGCCGACTAATCACCTACTTCAATTTATAACTTTATAAATGTAAAGCACGCTTTCAACCACGTCAGTCCTCTTTTCAAGTTGGCTATCTACCACATCAATTATGCTAATTCTCAAAGAGAATTAGACGACAAATGGCCTAGATGGTGTTTGGATGCGTTGGAATTGTAAGAAATTTTACAGTATGTACTGGGTATGGCTTTGCAGAGGAGAAAAAGTTTGATTCTTCTTGAGTGTTTCGAGAGTTTTTTCTTAAATTAAAAAATAACAAATCTCGAATCACGTGTACAGTTTGAAGGCCATGCCCCACACCTTCACGATAAGTGTGTAGCTTAGGTCCAACTAATACAAAAAAAAAAAAAAGTTAGTTCACTCAACCAGAATTTAGAGTATATATTGTACAGGCGGACAATATTTAAGCATTCATCGGCTTTAGCGAACACAACCAACTTTTGCAGTATGAGACATTGACGCATTCCAAATTCATAGAGGTGTAGCTACCTATTGAATTTGCAAAGTAATTGATTTCAATATCCAATCTGCTATACATACCTTACATTTATCCCATAGAGAAGGCAACAACTCCTCCGAGGTTAAGTTCTTCTGTAATCTTTTATACATTGTGCTGATGGACTTATCCACCTGTTAAAGCAAAATTTATCATTTAAGAAAGAAACCCAGATGCAATTGATGAAAATGATCAATTGCCCACCCCGCTCCCAATCAAAACGAGCGTGCGAAACTTCGAAGGGACATTCACACTTTGATTCGTGAGCAACTTCACGAAAACATTGTGAAAGGGGGAAATGGCGGCTGTCCGTGTTGACTTACCCCAGATAAACTGTATTTCACCACCTTCCTAAGATCCGCTTTTGACAATCCAATCTGGAATGGAATCTAAAAAAAAATTGCACAGTTCATTAGCAGTAGATGATTGTCGCAGTGTCATTGAGGCACTCATATTTCATTAGCGGAACAAAAAAATCTTAAATAAGGACCAAGTCTAACTGGAACATTTGGCATCAGATCATTTTCTATAAGATATACTGAGTATCCTCTGCAGTGGCATTAAGGCACTCATATATACCTTCGCCATTTATTCCTTTCATGCTTGAACTAATCTTTCACATCAATCAAATGATAGATATACCCATTTTTTCATTTGATAAGCACTGAAAGACTATACTTGAATTACCAATTAAGGACAGTAGCTTATTCTTATCTGATACAAGTTTTCAGTCTTTTTGTTAGTTTTCAATTAAGCAATTGACAGATATATTTTAAATAGCAGGACATCAGCCGTTTTATATCAAATTCAAATCAACATGCTTTTCTGAGACCCCAGTTGCATCAGCTTCAAAAGTTCAGTAAGAGAGAATTGCATGATACAATTAAATAAAAACTATTCAACTACAGGGTTTTAACCTGTTTTCCCACCAATGGAATTTTAAACTGAAAATAAATGTCGTTGCATCATTTCTCACATGCAACTCATCAGAAATGTTCAAATGTCCAAACAAAATAAATATTTTCAATCCAGAGTTTTGTTTTGGTCATATCTTCTTTCAGTTGCTGTAGGGAGAAGTTCAATATGAAATGAAATAAATCAAATAATGATTAAAGACTACACGATTTTCCTTAATTTTGAAAGAAATCATGTACTGGCCCAAATTAGCAAGTTATCTAGTAATAGTGCATTATCAAGACTCCATCCTTGTACAAGGAAAATTAAGATCTTTCTGTTGAAATTTGCTTTTAGTTACTGCATTAGTTTTTAGCAAAATAAGTTTTTTAGTTTAAGATAAATTTGAATTTTGAATTTTAATTAGTTAGTTTGTTTGAGTCGTTGAGATATTTTAGGTTGTTCTTAAATTTTAAATTATGTAGAATTTTTTTTTGTAAGGGGAATAGACCTATGCCAAAGGGTCTCCACTCCTTTGGACGGTCAGGGGTTGAGCTATTATGTAGATTTTGTGTTTTATTTTGGCTATTTAAAACTCCTCAATGCTTAGTATAATTACTGAAAGCTATTGAAAGCAATTTAAAGTCATTTCAATCCATTGAGAGACTCTTTCAATTTTTTTGCTGTCCTGTTCATCCTTTAAAAGAACCAACAGTGGTATCAAGAGCCTCATTAATTTTACGGGATCTGTGAGTTCTTCCAAAGAACTACCATATCACTTTAACCCGCCAAGGCTAACTTTTTAGCCTGTCAAGGCTACTTTTAGCCCGCAAGACCTATTTTCAACATGTGCTTTTTTCAGTGCACAAGCTTTTCGAATCAATTTTTAACATAAAAATGGCAAGCAACAGTCTCTCCTTAAATGGCCCAAAAATTTTCATTGGCACAAACTATCATATTTATTCAGTGAAAATGAAATCATATTTTATAACCTGTGTCATACATGTTGTGATAGAAGAAAAATACTTACAACAACACTTTGCAAATCCTACAATTGTTCATATAAAAGTACTTTCAAAAGAACTTCCACACATGACAAGGCCTTGGAAGGTGTTTTCGAAGCACAAAATCAAAAGAAGAAAAAGAAAGAAAACGAGAGACCAATATTAAAAAATGTGCAAGTTCAAAAATAACCAAAAAAAGATTCAGCATTAACTGCTAGAGCCAAAATTGAGGAGAAGCAATTTTTAAAATTGCAGTAACTATAGCAAAGGAGTGTTGAAATTTTCTTATAGTTACTGCACTAGTTTTTAGCAAAATAAGATATTTAGTTTAAGATAAATTTGAATGTTGAATTTTAGTTAGGTTGTTTGGGTTAATGAGATATTTTACGTTGTTTTTAAATTTTAAATTATGCAGATTTTGTATTTTATGTTGGCCATTTAAAGTCCCTCGATGCTTAATAAAATTATTGAAAGCTATTGAAGGTTATTTTAATCCATTGAGAGACTCTTTCAATCTTTTTGCTGCCCTATTCATCCTTTAAAAGAACCAACACTCTGAAGTGACGGCAGTCTGCAAGTACAAATAGCCTGAGTTCTAAAAAAAAGGAACTAACCTCTTCTGGTGTAATTGTGGACATCAAATCCTCAATTCTTCGAGCAAATTGAAAAAGTCGCTCAAATTGCTGGGAGAAAGCACAGGTTTTAAGGTATCTCATCAAAGAGAGTAAATAAAGTAATAGGAAGGCAAAAGCATAGTAAGGAAATATTACACAATCATGAAGATTAAATAGGATAACTTACGTAGTAAATAATTGTGTTGATGTGGCGTGTGCAAGCCTGTTCATAAGACTCACTTGCTTGGTGATAGAATTTTGCTAAGGTTGGCACGACATTAGCCAGGTCATATAGACTGCACAACTGTTTCAATCAGCACTAAAAGCAGATTTTGTGGAATACAATAAACAAATTTCTGAACCCAAAAGTGAACAATACCTATTCTGAAATGAAGCATAGTTTTCTAAAAGCATGATATCTTGATATTTCAGGTCGGTTTGAGCAATTTTGTCTAGAGTAACAAACATTATAGTGACCTGCCAAATAATTTCCAAAACATTGAGCCAGGAAATATAATTTACATAAGGTAATAAATATAACTGACCACCATAAATTAAGAAATTAAACAAACTCATTGCACCTTCAAAGAAAAAGAGTTCTGCAAGTATTTCCAAATTCACACTTCAGCTTACTTTTATTTTCTTTATTGGATATTTAAACAGTATAAATCATGCTGCATTACCTATTACAATACCCACATTGGGAAAAAAAGGGAAAAATAAAACAAACAGTAACATATAATTGCCATTCTAACATTTTCAATTGTTCATTTCTCAGCTTAATGGTTGTTGTTCTGCATTAAGAAAACAAGTCCGAGATAAAAGCACTCACAAACTTTGTGTATGCCTGATCAACCAAATCTCTTGATTGTCCTTGAATGTACTGCTCCATACGGGTTGCAAGGGTGGCAAATCTAGATGAAAAATTGTACACATAATGAAATGACTGAAAATAGACCGAAATGAATAAGTAAAATCATTCTGTGACAAAATAAGTACAAATTCTGATTTTGAGGCAGAATTACTGAAAGGTACACTGCCTATAGTTGTAAATAAAGTTGTTCAAAGAGTTTTTGAATGAGTATTTATGAGGTTCATACCTAAAATAAGCTCACATCATAAAAGCAATGATGAAACTAATTAACTGTAACAAAGAGGTATCAGAGACAAGACAGAAAATCCAAAAATTTCAGGCACTACTAGATTTGGCCCATCAAATATAAAATGGTATACTCTTGCTTGTATTTGATAAAGAGAAATCAACAGAAAATAATAGAAACAACACAGGTAGGCAAATTTTCAACTTCGAATTTGGGGGAAGTATTTGCATGTATATGTAAATGAGCCATAGAAAATTAATCTGCATTTCATTTCCATATGGCAGGGAAACAAAAATGTATCCTTATTAAAGAACTTTCAACCAATACCATTCATAGTGAGACTAAAAAATATATCCTTATTAAAGAACTTTCAACCTATACCATTCATAGTGCAACTAATCTCCTAACATGCCCAGTGAAATCCCACCAAGTAGAGTCTGCAGAGGGTAAAGTGTACGCAAACCTTATCACTACCTCATGGAAATGGAGAGAGTTTCTAAAAAACTCTCGGCTCAAATGTATCCGCCCCAAGTAAAGGAAGAAAAGCAATAGATAAAGAATAATAGCTAAAACAAAGAACAATATCGATTCTCCAAGAAAAAATAATAAAAGTAGCAACATAATCAAAGAGCAATAACAATACATCCATAATAGCACGACTAATTGTATGACAAACCTAAAACCATCACAAGACATGACAACATTCTACCCCTACTAACATTCTACCCTAATACGCGACCTCCACTCCTTTCTAAAGTCAAGTCTTTAGTATATGAAGCTGCATCATATCTCCTGTCTAATCACCTCTCTAAAATAATTTCGGTCTACCCCTGCCCCTCCGTGTAACTCCATAAATTCAATCTCTCGTAACTCCTAACTGGGTCGATGACACACCTTCTTTACACATGTCTAAACCATTTCAATCTCATTTCTCTCATCTTGGCTGCAACAGAGGCCACTCCCACCTTCTCATGAATAACCTCATTTCTAATCTTGCCACTCCTAGTATATCCACACATCCTCATCTCCACAACATGCATCTTTTGAACATGTGAGTTTTTGATTTAACAATACTCCAACCCATATAACAAATATAGTTTAACCACCATGCTAAAGAACTTACCTTTAAGTTTAAATGGTACCTTCTTATCACATGATACTCTAGAGGCAAGCCTCTATTTCATCTGTGAGAAATATTAAAGAAAAATATTATTGAATTATGTGTCTACATTATCGAATACTTGGGGTGCAAATTCAATGTTATGAGAGAAGCATATATTGAAGTGACGCTTGCCACTCAACCTATTCCAAAGAGAGAAAACATTAAGTATCTTGGGTCCATCATGCAGAGAAGTGGTGATATCGATGATGATGTCACACATAGTATTGGGGCAGTATGGACGAAATAGAGGCTTGTCTCTGGAGTATTTTATGATAAAAAGATACCACCTAAACTTAAAGGCAAGTTTTACAAAATGCTAGTTAGACCGTCTTTGCTATATGGGGTGGAGTGTTGGCCAATTAAAAACTCACATGTTCAAGAGATGCAGAGGATATATAGATAGATGTGTGGACATACCAGGAGTAATAAGATTAAGAATCAGATCATTTAGGAGAAGTTAGAGGTGACCCTTGTGGCTGGCAAGATGAGGGAAGAGACACTGCGATGGTTTGGACATGTGAAGACAAGAAGTACCGATGCTCCTGTTAGGAGGTGCGAGAGGTTGGATTTAGGGGTTACATGTGGGGGAGGTGACCAGACAAGATATGGCAAAACTTCATCTCATCGAGGACATTACCTTAGATAGAAAGAAGTAGAGATTGCGTATTAGGATAGAAGGCTAATAGGCTAGTGGAAGTAGGTGGATGTATGGCCTGTGATATAGTAGGTTAGGAGTAGTCATGTCTTTATACCCTGTGTTATTATTATCTATCTTATATTTGTTACTTTTATCATATTTACATACTATCATTTGCTTTTCATTATTAGTTGTTTTCCTTCTTTTTCTTTTCTTTTTTCTTTTTTCTATATCTAGTATTTTATGCTTATGGGGCTTGATTTGAGACGAGGGTTTTCCGAAAACAGTCTCTCTATCTCTATGAGTTAGTGGTAAGGTCTGCATATATTTTACCCTCCCCAGATGCTACTTGTGGGATTCCGCTAGGTGTGTTATTGTTGTTGTTGTGTGTCTACATTACTCCCTTCGTCGATTTTTACTTGGCCCCTATACTATTTTAGGATGTTCAACAATACATGTCCAATTTATGAAATCAAGAGATAATTTTACACTTAAATCCTAATTTACCCTTGTCATTAATTATAGTTATTTCCTTGTTACATTTTTTAAGACATTATATTCATTATATTCAAAGGGTGATTTGATAAAATTACCCCTATCATTTACTACTTCTAAATCCATATGCCAAGTTAATAGGGCACAAGTAAAGATGGACGAAGGGAGTATTACATAGAGGCCCTATTTATAGACACTACAATATAATCCTTTACCAAGTAGGAAGCGACATACTATTCCTATTCCAATTTTAAATAGGATTAGATATTCCTATTTCTATTGTAACACTCCCCCTCTAGCTGGTGCATACAAGTCATAAGCACCTAGCGTGTTAATGATATTATTAATACGATGACTAGTGAAAGATTCAAATTTTCTTAAATTTGAGCTGTTCTTACTTTTTGGATCATATCTAGGCTGTTCTGCGGATGGGTTTTGAGATGAGGGTTCCCAGGAAACAGCCTCTCTACTTAGGTAGTGGTAAGGTCTGCGTACATCCTACCCTCCCCAGACCCCACTTGTGGGATTTCACTGGGTATGTTGTTGTTGTTGATGACTAGTGAAAGACTAAGTGAAGATATCTACAAGCTGATCACTTGACTTCACAAATTTTGTAACAATATCTCTTGAGAGTATCTTTTCTTTGATTAAGTGACAATCATTCTCAATGTGCTTAGTCCTTTCATGAAACGCTAGATTTGATGGAATATGAAGGGCCGCTTGATTATCCTCATTATCACACACAAGTTCGACCTAGTATGGAATGTGAAACTTGATTCTAAATAGAAGATGAGGACATTATATTAATTAAGTAACAAGATGCAAGGACAACATCACCCCAAAAATGTAGCGGAACATGAGACTCAATGAGAAGTGCGCAAGCAGTCTCAATAAGATGTCTATTCTTTCGTTGTGCTACACTATTCTGCTGAGGCGTGTACGGACAAGATGTCTGGTGAATAATTCCTTGGTGAGTCATGAACTCCTGAAATTGAGAGGACAAGTATTCTAACACATTATCACTACAAAGAGTATGAATAGTAACACCAAACTGGTTTTGTATTTCAGCAAAAAAACTTTTAAATATAGAAAATTACTCCGAACGATCTTTCATTAAGACAACTCAAGTACATCTTGATTAATCATCAATAAAACTAACGAAATAACGAAATCCTTAGGTTGGACTAACTCGACTAGGACCCCAAATATCAGAATGAACTAAACAAAAATAGACTCAGAACGACACTCGGTACTATGTGAAAATGTAGCATGAGTGTTTTTCCCAAGTTAACACGACTCACAATCTAATGAGGATAAGCTAGACAAACTAGGCACCATCTTTCGCAGTTTAGATAGACTCGGATGTCCCAAACGTTTGTGAATTAGGTCTGGAGGATCTGTAACGCAATATGCTATAAAGGAATTTGAAGACGTAAGATAGTAAAGGCCTTGTGATTCATGTCCCGTGCCAATCATTTGTCCTATACTATGATCCTAGATAAGGAAAAAATCATCAAAAAACTAAATGTCACAATGTAAGGCTTGTGTCAAACGACTGACAGTTGTCAAATTAAAAGGAGAACCAGGGACATAAAGAACAGAATCTAGGGTGATAGAAGATAAGGGTTGGGCTTTTTCAACCCCTTTTAGTTTTGCTTGGATCCCATTGGCTAAAGTAATATCTGGAAGAGATTGTGAATAAACAATACCAGACAAAAGTGATTAGTTACCAGAAATATAATTAGAAGCGCCTGATTCTATAACCCATGATCCAAGAGTACTGTGAAACACAAGAAAAAGAATTACCTCCAACAGGAACAATAGGCTGAGGAACTGAGGCTACTTGTGGAGACATTTGCTTACATGCTCAATATCGAAGGAAATCATCATATTTTTCCTAAGCAATATGAGCATTATTGGATGATTGGTCAGGCGGAGCAATAGAAACATTATGCTGAGCAACATATGCTACTTGTAGAGATGTTTGCTTACTTGCGCAATTTCAAAGGGATACGTTATATTCCTTTATAGCAATAGATTCATAACTTGGTGGTGGACCATGTAAAGTATAGCATATGTCGCGAGTGTGTCCAAACTTATGACAATAACTACACTTAGAGCAAGATCTTCCAAAACGACCTCCTCCTTATCGATTCTCCATAGTATATGTTCGTTTGTCAGATGCAAGAATAGAGGAGTCAATGGTGGGTGATGAAACTACTTTATGACTGGGAGGTGTAGCAAGACGAAGTAAACGAGAGAATAATTGATCCATTGTAGATGGCAGGACTAGCTAAGATCTGATCACGTACTGAATCATGATCAACAAGAAGTCCAACAAGTGTAAGGAGTAAAAACAACATTTGCCTGTGCTTTTGTTGTGTTGTCATGTTTGCAGTGACTGACATCAACGTTTCAAATTCCTCCATGGCTCCTTGCACTTGTCCTAAGTATTAGACATATCGAAGTCTTATTTCTATAAGTTAGTCATTCAAGATATCACATCATAGAATAGAGATATGTCATTAGTATATAAAGCACAAGCCTTTTTCCAAACTGAATAACATGTCTGGAATGGACGAAACAAGAGCGTCAACTTGGAATCAATAGATCGTCATAAGAGACTACACAGTTGAGCATCAACCTTCTCCCATTGTGCTTTGGCTTTTGCAGAGCCCTCATTAGCCTTTCCCTTTTCATCTACCACACAAGCATTGGTTGTTAAGTAATCGTGGCCACCTTGGCCTTTGCACCATAATACAACGGAGGAAAGTCATGCTAAATAGTTGGAGCTGCCTATTAATGGTTTTGAAGTGAACATAGGGCTTGAACTTCCTATTCCTATACTTTAGAGCCAAACATAACAATCTCAAAAGATATCTTCTGAAATCAAACTTTTGTAATCTAAAATACTAGGAAACAAATTGCAGGAATCCAATAAAAAGGGAAAAAAATAATGTTGTCACCGAGAAATCAGATCTGTCCACCGGCGACCGGTCAAAATAAAAATAATATAAGTCGACTGCCTCAGAATGCAGAGGCAACCTCACTGGGAAAAAAAATCAAAAAACTGGCAAAAAACAACCACATGCGCCGGAATCTTCCTAGAAATTGTCAAAACCCTAATTTTAGAGGTTATAATCAGGAAATAATTGTATGGGTAGCCTCGGAACAGAGAGGCTATCCTGCTAGAAAAAATTGGTTGACAAAAACTGGTCGAAAACTCCAGATACACCGGCACATGGTCAGATCTCGCTGGAAAAAATGCACCTCGGATTGAAGTGGTATCTTCCATTGGGTCTGACTATGTTTTTGTCGCCGAAGAGTGAGGAACTCCAGTGGTGATGTTGATTTTCACACAACATCGACAGAAAAAGATGCCGACACAAATCAGCCTTGACAACTGTCGAAAATTGATGCACGGTGGCCTATCGAAGGTTTCTCACCAATGCTCTGATACCATGTGAGAAATATTAAAGAAAAATATTATTGAATTGTGTGTCTACATTATTACATAGACACCTTATTTATAGAGACTACAATATAATCCGTTACCAAGTAGGAAATGACATACTATTCCTATTGCAATTCTAAATAGGATTACATATTTCTACTCCTATTCTAACATCATCTATGCTATCCCAATGTGATGTATGACATCATCGCTGATGTCCCCACTACTTTGGATGAAGGACACAAGATATTTAAAGCTTTCTCTCTTGGGAATAGGTTGAGCGGCAACCCTCACTTCTATGTCTACATCTTCCATCACTATGTTAAAATTTGCATTCCAAGTATTCTATTTTGGTCCTGCTCAATTTGAACCCTCTGGACTCTAGAGTTTGTTTTCAAACCTCCAACCTATCACTAGCTTTATCTCATGTTTCATCAATCAATACTATGTCATCGACAAATAATATACACCAAGGAACCTCTTCTTGAATAGACCATGTTAGCCTAAGTTGCTTGGACTATTCACTTTTGGTGCCGCACCCGTGTCGACACGATAGGGGTGTTGGTGTGGGTGTGAGATCCGTGTCCGATTTTGTCAATCAGTTTGGGTACTTTGACCAAAATCGATGGGGAAGGTCTTGGACATTTTAAAAATGATTTCTATAATCAATACAAAAGCTAAGGTAATATTAAAGAAATTGGAATACTTTTACATAGAAATTTCTCATTCACTCACTTTTCTTTAATCTTCTTCCAAGGTTCTCAAGTTCTCCAAGTAATATCTCATGATTTATGTTTTATCACTCTATTTTTAGATACTTTAATTATTTTTAGGCAAATCCCCGCAACCATATCCATATATTGATCCATATCCCCGAATCTTAAAAATTAGATGTTGAGGATCCAACCTCTAGATCTGCACCTGTATCGGACACCCGCACTTGAGTCCAAGAAACTTAGGTGTTAGCTCATCCATCACCAAGACAAAAAGAAAAGGGCTCAACACAGATCCTTGATGTAGTCCCATCTTGATAGAAAAATGTTCCGAGTCTCCTTCCATCATTCTAACCCAAGTCTCGGCTCCATCAAACATATCCTTTATTGGTATAATATACACCATTGGGACATCTTCAGCCTCCAAACATCTCTAGAGGACATCCCTCAACACGTTATCATAGGCATTCTCAAGACCAATGAACACCATGCGGAGGTCCTTCTTTCTTTCTCTATGTTTCTCCACCAGTCTCCGCACAACATAGATTGCTTCATTACTCAATCACCCTCATCCACCACAATCGCCTAGACCTTCATAGTTTGGCTTAGCAATTTGATACACCTGCACAATATCCTAAAAGTAAATACGGGAAAAGGGTTTATACTGTAGCATACTGCATATCTACACCAGCTGCACTAATTAGATTACACTCGTAATGGGAGAACAGTAAAAGTAGAAAGCTCTTATTCAGCAACTGAAGTTTAATTTGACAATCTCAACTTACCTCTAATAACAATACCTATGCACTTCCAGCTTTACCTACGCACAAGCTTAATTTGAACTATTAACTATGTGGCTGACAGTAAATCTAATCCAAATAACTATGGAAGTATATAAAAAGCATAACATGAAACGCAGTTTACCTCGGTATAAATGATAACACTCCCAATTGTCTAACATTTCGCTCATTTCTTTCAATTTGATGGCATGTTTCCTCAACAAACTGCAAAGCGTAAGAAAACTGAGACAATTTTATCCCTTGCTAACTGCAAAATATAGATGGCTACGGGGGATACAGTAGCTCACACGGCTGAACTGTATTGAAATTCTTGATTCCAAGTCATCAAGCAAGATGCGCACAAATCCTGCTGCATCAGCCTTCTGACCAGGAATATAACGCTCTGTGATTCCATGCATTGATATGCAGCACATAGGATCAATCTTGCCTGCCCAATCCACCACAGCAAAGAAGTCTTCCTAAAGAATATAAACGGGTAAAGATAATATTATCAGTATTATATTTTTTGTAGCTTTGTTTTGTCAGAACAATATGAAAGATCTTTAGTTAAGTGAAACGACAATCCCATCAACAATTATGCCCATGAAGAAGAACCAGGCTATTCTGACAATCATAAATTCCAAAGCACAATGTATGAGAAAATGAGAGAGGGGGCCCAAAAAAAAGATATGAGATCCAAAAGAACACATAAAACTTGGCAAAAAAGTCCAGTGCCAATTCCTCATGATAAGGACAAAAAATTATGTTAGATAATGCAACAAAAAGATCAGCGGACTTGGTTTACTCAAGGGCCTGCTTCTCCATGGCACGTAAGGAAGCAGTGATGCAGCATAAAGGTCCAAAGTCCATCTGCTAAGATCAGGTACAAAGGCATTGACACTAGAAAAGAAAGAAAAATGTCAAGCACTCTGCTTGATGAAGCAAAATCGATATTCTTGTTCCTATTTACAAAAATAATTTTCATAATCTACAGGACAACTAAGGTAGTAGCATGGAATTGATAGTAACATAGCTATACTCCACCAGATAAATTATCAATGCCACGGTGATGTGATGATGCATACCCGAAAGAACAATAAAAGAACTAAACACTGTCAAAACTCTAATGTAGTGTTACATTCAGCATTCCATATTAAGTGAAACTTGCGAGTCTTCCTCACACTATTAACCTGACCAACTGTGTCATTTTCTGTCTGTTTAAATAGCTCTGGTGTTTGAGTACACAAAGAATCGCATAAAGTGTATCCTAAGCGTCTCAAAAATCAAACTAATTATGCACTAAGGAATGCCCTCTTTGCACCCAAAATGAAAAACCAAACAAGAAAGAATAGTTAGCAATTAACAAAAGCTGTTGTTCTTAGAAAACAGGACTATTATAAGGAAAAACTGTAACATTACTTGGATTCCATCAAGCAAATCATGTAGTGATTCATTTAGCGCCTCTAGATCTGCAGAATTCTGTCCTGCAAATTACCAAGACAGTGGTCCTTGATAAATTCCAAGCAGGACAAGGCAAGAGCAGAAACCAGAAAAAATTACCAGCTTTATTGTCATTCTCATCTATATCCATGATGCCTAAATCATCATCCTCATCATCTCCAGCTTTGTTTCCATTGACAGCACTTTCTGGTGGAAGCAGTGTTGGAAATTCAAAGCACATAAAGTGTGCAAAGAAAGAACTCTGGGATTTGGATTAAAAAAAACTGATAATAAACTTCAGGGAGAGAAAGAAACATAGAAATTCATACGCATAGATACCAGGAAAAAGGAAAAAGAAACTAGAAGAAAACCTCATCAACAAGGAGTGGGATAAATATTGTGAGCATTTTCGCATATGCCTCAGAGGCTGCAGAAGTGTCTGCATTATTCACGCTCTGATTCAAACCTGTCAAACCTTCAAACCATACAATAGGATTTTTGGATGCCTTTGTACTGGAACGAAGCTCATTTGCAAACTCACGAGCCTGCAAAGAACAGCAAACATAAGCATCATAAGTCAAACTAGAAAATTTTCTTATTCAAGGATTTACTAAAAACAAAAAAAGAGTATTTCTACTAGCTTTACAAGCTAATCCAAGGAGACTCCAACGGCATAATGTAATGGTGCCTTGTACTAACAGAAAAGATGAATCAGAAATGAAAGAGGAAGTAAAGGAGGAACAGGAATCAGATAAGTTTATCCTTGCTTGTTTTCATCCAACCGTTATTTATAGATTGATGAAGCAGTTGTACTCCCCAATCAACTTCCCTTACTACCTTTGACTTTCATATAAACCTTGATTTTCAGCTACTTTTTACACAATTCATACCATTCCAACCCATTGACCTTGTCCTCAAGGTCAACATGCTGTTTGGCTTGACAATTGGTTGTTCACTTTTTCTGAAGGCAGGGTTGAAAAGCCGTGAAAGAGCCAATGCCAATGAGACAAACCCACATGAGTGAGCTTCTCCATTGAAGCTTTCCCTTGCTCCATACCCTCATTGAAAAAATCTGGCCAATAGGTCCTTGAAATATTCTCTGTTCAAGGCATCCAAGTATCTACTTGAATGGAATGAGGAAACAGCATAGACCACCAGAGAGAAAGCTGATAACCTCCATAAGAAAAACAAGGAGCAACACCCACCCACTGCCTAAGATGCCTTTATGTAGAAACTGCAACACAGTGGAGATAAAAATGGCATAGTGGTAACTAGTTACATTGGCAAGATGGTACAGTTTTATTATGTTGCTGTTTCAGGAAGAATACCACAAAATCCACTGGGAAATGACTATACACACATGGCACTAGCCTCTGAACTGTCCTGTTCAGCTATTGTTGCTGTATATGGAAAATCCAAAAGGTTCCTAAAAGAATCCATATCACATTTTCCAATTATACTTTCATCAGAAGAATGTCATACACAGCAAGATTTCTGTTTCTAATTTTCCTTGATGTCACAAGGGCATGATCATATAGATATTCTTCCAAATCAAGGTTTCTTCCCTCATGTATGAGTTGAACTCTTGCAGCAACTTTGCAATGTTACTAACTGTTATTACTTTAGTAATCGGAATAAGATTGTGTACCTATTAATAGTAGCGGATGATTGACAGAATCTTTGTTGAGAAATTGCTCCAAATCCAACTTTGAATCTCAAGGAAACAAAGCACAAGCTCACAAACTAAATGTCTTTCTTTCTGTCTAATTAATGTCAATTTTGAGAGAAAATTTTTCGTATATTCTCCTTTTTTCTGATTCACGTTCACTGCCTGTTTGAACATTCAGTGCAAAATTTAAAAGAGTGATAGTTACAGTTACTTTTTAATTGTAAGCATTCCCTCCTTTTTAAATTGTCTTAATATTCAATCAGAACAATTGGATTGAGTCAGGTCAAATAGGGTCAGCCTGCATGGGCGATCCATGACCCAAAAAATCTTACATCTCCCACTTCGCAAATGGTGGACAAGATCCAAGACAATATGACATCAATTAGTCACCCAATTCATGCGACAAATAGTTCATGAGACTCATGACATCAAAAGCTTACATGTAAGGTCTTACAAGCTCCATATAGGAATTTAATCATATGTGGAAAAAATTCACTAGAAATATGAGGATCCTATCACTCACACTACCCCAGACTTAATTCACTACTGCTATAGTTACTTATTTGATCCTTCATCCTCTTAAAAAGGTAAACTCAAGTTCATGCTTCACTTTGTATACACGATTACACTCGATATCTATATATAGTTAATGTAATAGGCAATTTGTGTATACAAGTTACATTATTTTAATTTAATTATCTTTCCCTTCTAGTCGAATCTATCTTTTCCAATTCAACTGATTTCCTAGACACACACTGCACTAATCATTCATGGCTAGCTATTAGTGACATGCTAAAGTAGCAACATTGATTGAAATTGCAAGAGACAGGAAAAGGTCAAAGGGTATTCTAATGAAAAGTTAATTTAACTTTTTGGGTCTCACACAATGAAGAATCAGGAAACTATTCTTTCATTAACCCATTGATCACCAAAACACACGTGGTATGAAACCCATGCTATGATGTTTTTTACCTTGTACTGGTGCTTGTGTCTCATTTCCAACATCATACAAACCTTGATCTGGACACCCTCTATATGTCTAATCCAAATTTCTCTTTTCAATGAACCTCAAAACTCATTTTCTAAGAGAGACTCTTCTCTGATTTTTAAAACAAGTCATAACACAATAGTGAAAATACACTCCTCACGTTCTCCAATGTAAGAGGCGATTGCTCTTGTGAGAGAGTCAATCTCATGTCTTGTCCAACACATTTTATTTCTAAAATATTATCACAACATATGATATATGAATATAAAAATTCTAGTCTTATATTGATGAAAATGTTATAACAATAAAGTTGTTTTCTAATACATAAATATTATGATATCTTATGCAAACCTAGAGTCTTAACAAGTTTCTAAATAGGTCTCAAGATATCTCCTTTGTAAAACGATTGGCTATCATTTCACAAGTAGGAATATATTGTAAATTTACTTTACTTGCTACTATGTCTCTCACAAAATTATAATTGATGTCAATGTGATTGGCTTCGTTGTGATACTTAGGATCCTTCGTATATGCAATAGCTGCCTGACTGTCACAATATAAAATCATAAAACCCTTAAAATTCCTTGAAATATTCAAATGCTCAAAGAATCTCTTTAACAAAATAGCTTCTGGTACAACAGATGCACAAGCTATGAATTTAGATTCTATGGCTGAAAGAGCTATGCAAATTCTTTTCATACTTTTCCATGAAACAACGCCACCATTAAGTAAGAAAGCATAGTCGGAGGTTGATTTTCTATCATTCTGGTCACCAGCCCAATCAACATGTAACACCTCATACGTTGGAAAGTTGAAAATTTCAAAAGTCGCAGGAATCTGGGTCCAACAGGACAACACGAGCGCATCTATGGCTCGTGGTTTGATCCACGGGTCATTGACAGGACTCGTGGATGGGCACAAGACTTAGTGAAATTTTGAAAACTGGAAGTCAATGTATGAGGAAATTCTAGGACTCGTACACAGAATGACGAGTCGTGAATAGTTGTTGTAAATGGGGTCAACGAAGGAAAATTTTTTCTAAGGCTGGGAGGTATTTATTATTGCTATTGACGACCCATAAAAGGGATTACGGGTTGTAAATAGGGTTTCGTAGATGGGGTTTAGAGACCCTTTTCTGAGGCCAAAACGTAACCAGGAGGAAACCTATGAACCATGAGCCGTAGTCCAATCTCCGACTCATAGATTGGGGTTGTGCTTAGGGTTCGACAGTTTTTAATGAAGGGCTCTTTGGTAATTTCATACCCGACTAGTCCTAAAACTATGTCGTTCTAAGTCTATAACAACCTATAATCGCCCAATAACCCTTCAAAACACATTCAATCTTATTCTCTCCTAAAATTCTCAAAAAATTCTAAGGCTTTTTCCCTCAAGGGGATCCTCCATTGAAATGCATAGGGTTCCAAGTTCCTCAAGGATTCAAGGTCAAATACTATAAAGTTTTCTTCATCTAGGTACGCGGGTCTTCATCCATGGAGCCCGAAATTCAACTCAACTTTTCTCTCAAGTTTCAATCATGAATTTTTATGAGTTTTCGTGATTCTACCTAGATTGCTTGAATTATGATTATTACTTGATTAATTTGCTCAATTATATATGATTTATGATGATTAATATGAGTTGCATGATTTTCAATGGATTTATAATGAATTTCAATTACAAGTTAATTAGAGCTTATGAAATTGGTATGGGTTCCCTTAATTATTTATTCAATTTGATTCCAATTGCATGATTTTACATGAATTTCCTTCAATTTCATGATTTTAGACTCAATTGACTATGAACGCATGTTTTGCCCTAATTTCTATTTTAAGCTATGATTCATGAATAAGACTCCAAGTATTCAAGTATGTATATCATCATGATTATGAAAGGGTGACTTAAGACCCTAATTTTTATGCAAGTTGACAAGATGGGCAGTATACCCACACTTTATACAAGTTAAGTAGATGGGCTATTCTTATGAATTGAATTGATTTACTTGGTTATTATATCTACCTTCCGTTATTAAAGTATGACCTTTATAAGCTATACAATATGTTATTGACTATACATATATATTGCATGTTATGTATTCCATGGGGTTTGACTTAGCACCAAATGAGACTTAAGGTAGGGATTCGACCTAAGGGATCCTTACATAAAGTCTTAAGTCTCATAACTATATGTCACCGTAGGTTTGTATTGCTGGAAAGGCTTAGCTAGTGGATCCACATATAACATTATTTTATGAAACCCACCATGTGGGGTATAGTCTACCTTGGCAAGTAGGCTACTCCTTCTCTGGTATAGAGAAATATCGAGATTCCATGCAATAGCGTACATGGTCGGTTATGGTCATATTCTCACATAAGTATGTATATTAGGTTATGAAATGTTTTATAATGTTTCCCTTCATGATTTTACAAATGCATTGATCATTCATCATCTCTTATGCCTATTTCCTTGATACGATTATGCATATTGTTTACTGTGATATAACATTCCAACGTACTCACTCTTTACCTGCATGATATCATCGTGTAGGGACGGGCGAAAACACTACTACTCCTCACAATTGCGGCTAGATTTGGGATTCTACTTAGAAGACACGCTGAGTTTCCATACTTCAGGGACAAGCCTTTTCATGCTATTACAAAATGTACAGTCATATCTAGAGCTAGTTTTGGAAGGACACCTTGGTAATTGGATTTGATGGAATTGAGTGTAATTACACTGTCTGACTTGTTTGGATGGACAGGTAATTACATGGTCAATAGGTAATTGAGTGTAATTGACTGTATGTAATTACACTTTCCAACTCATAGGGGAAGCTATGAATTGCAAGTAATTACATGGTGTAATTACATGTAGGTTACTTTTTAATTTCTTTCTTTTATTTTATTTTTATATTTTCATTTCAATTTTTTTATTTTTCTTTTTTTATTTTTTATATTTTCATTTTAATTTATTTTTATTTTAATTATTTTAAATTTTTTTATTTTTATTATTCTAATTTCTTCTAACACTGTAGAGGGTTGTAGAGAGAGGGAGACGTTGATCGCTTCTTGGAGTTGAAGTTGAAAAGCGAAGTCGTAGTCGAAGTCGACATCACGCGCCGCCCTGAGTTCCCGGCGTTGCTCGGCGGCAAGAATTTTCAGATCGAAAAATCAATATTTTGGGATTTTCCGGCAGCTGCAGAAGATTCCGGCGACTAATTTCTACACCAAATTTTGCCAGGATTCAACAGATTCCAACAAATCATTCAAGAAACTGCGCTTTTATTGTACAAATCCGAAAACAATTCGTTTCCTTTGATAAGAAGCAAGGCTCTTTATTGGATTTCAACTGATTCGGCAAAATATCGACGCAATTCATTTCCAGGTTCCGGCGACGGCATCGATCAGAATTCCAGATTCCAGTGACGCGTTCAACCATTTTCCGGTCAGGTTCTTTCAAGCTACGAGAAATACTCAAGTGATATCCTCCATTTTCTCTGTCTTTCTTGTTCAAAACGTCGTGCTTCGTTGTTTCTTTATCTTTATTTCTTGCTCTGTATTTTCCAGGTTCTGTATTTTCTGCCGTTTCATTGTTGTGGATTGTTTGTACATGTTTGGGCTGTTAAAGTATTCCTATATTTTAGTGTTGCTGTATATTATTGTATATTATTATATATTATTGTTGTATATTACTATATATTATTGTATATTATTGTATATTGTGGCATATTATTGTATATTATTG
>DF360716.1:0-15127 GCA_000787875.1 Solanum virginianum | reverse complement strand
TGGCAAAGTTCGCTACACATCTAGATATTGGGAATGGATAGAAGACGTGCTTGCTCGTAACAAGGACGCTCTTGACTGTAATAAGACTTATGACGCTATTTTTGCTTCATTGTTCACATATGACCATAATGAGAATGTGCTCCAAGCGTTTTGTGAAAATTGGCATTCATCCTCCAATACCCTCTCTACTTTCATCAGAGAGCTATCCCTGTCATTTTGGGATTTGAGAACCATTGGAGGCCTTCCTGTTTATGGGACTTTCTATGATGAAGTTATTCCTTCGACTAAGGAATTGACGCATGTAGATGACCAAGGAAAACCTTTCCTTCCAAGAAGTTGCTCAGATTTATTTTTGGCATTCTATCGGGGTACAAAAGGTGTCATCAATGAAGTCTCCTTTCGTGATTGGATTGAGTTCTGGTTTCAAGGTCCAAAAGAATATATTGTGCCTTCACAAAGGTCCTCCAAAAGTCAAACGAAACCAACAATGAATCATGAATTCATGATCCTTCAGGGAATATTGACATGACTTATTTGCCACGAATTGAAGGGCAGAATGCCCCTATTATCGAGCGGCGTGGAAGAATCAATGATAGATGAGACTTATTTGGTAGTTTTTCTTGCTTGTTGGCTCTGTAAATTCGTGCTTCCTAATAAGAGGGTTGATTGTGTTCGTGCTAGCATCTTCAAAGTCGCAAGTTTGATGGCTCATGGTGAAAAATTTTCTTTGGCGGTTCCAGTCCTTGCAAGCATCTGTCGCGGCCTTAGGGAGATCTCTACCTCCTCAAACTTGGGTTCTTGCAAAGCACTCCTTCCCATTCATTATGTATATGGATGGATTGGTGAGTATTTTGAAACCTATTTCTATGTGAATCGTCCACAACAGGGAGTGCCAATATGACAAATTTCTGGTAATTAGATATTGCCTTTCCACATGATATGACTTAAATGATTTGTGAAAACTATTCCATTGGGATTGGACTAAGTACTAAGAGGACTTTGAAGTGGAGCTTGGTCAGGGAGCTCTATGAGCAACCTAAGGGACCTTTAGTAGCAACCTCTAGTCCCAAACTACGTGCCCTCGTAAGTTGCCTAAATTGGCCTTAACTAGTAGATCCACATATAGCTCATGATGTTAATGATGTTAGTCACGGAGCCTACGTTGGCAAGTAACCTCTCTTTTCAGTGTGGGAGTAACACTGGATTCCATGTTATAACTCACATGATCTTAAATGAAAGTTAAGGTTAATATCCCACAAAGGCACTATGTCTTCTTAAAGCTTTCCCTAATGCCCCATTTATAATTTTATAACCTATTTCTTGATTTACAATTTCTCTCACATGCTTTTCGATAACTATTAGTCATGCATGCTCATGTTTTACCTGTCAAGATATCATGTTGTACATCATGCATACTTCTCACATACTTGGTGCATTTCATGTACTAACACATTTTTTTGCCTACATTATATTATAATGTAGGGTCCAAGGATCAATCCCATTTTGCTCGTGGATAGTTCGAGTTGCTAAAATTCACTTGAGTGGCGATTCCTTATACTTTGAGGCAATCCGATATGAGTTTTATGCTTTCTTCTTACGACTTTATTTCCTATATTAGGGTGAGTTAGGGCTTGGCTTGTATCCCCATCTAGACTAATAGAGGCATGGTAGATTATGGAAGTTGTAGCTCCTCTTTATTCGGAGCCTATGTGGATTCACCTTCTATTACAACAACAACATACCTAGTGGAATCCCACAAGTGGGATCTGGGGAGGGTAGAATGTACGCAGACCTCATCACTACCTCAAAGGTAGAGAGGTTCTTTCCTGGGAACCCTTGTCTCAAAAACCCATAAGCAGAATAAACTAGAGATGGAAAAAAATGGGAAGGAAAAGAAAGGGAAACATAAAGGACGACTAAAAACACAAAGCACATGATAGTGTGTAAATCAAAAACACGATATAAAGATAGCATCAACATGTGTAAGACAGATAATGACAACACATGATATAAAATACGACTACTCCTACTATTCTACTATACCCCAAGGCCAGACACCCAACTAACCCTACCAACCAAATTAGCTACTACTCTAATTCGCGACCTCCACTCCTTTCTATCTAAGGTCATGTCCTTGGTGAGATCAAGTTTCGCCATATCTTTTCTGATCACTTTCCCCCAATACTTCTTCGGTCGATCTCTACTCCTCCGTGTAACTCCCAAATCCAACCTCTCGCACCTCCTAACAAAAGCATCGATACTCCTTCTCTGCGCATGTCCAAACCATCGCAGTCTCGCTTCCCTCATCTTATCAGCCATAGGGGCCACCTCTAGCTTCTCCCGAATAGTCTCGTTCCTAATCTTATCACTCCTGGTATGACCACACATCCATCTCAACATCCTCATCTCTGCAACCTGCATCTTCTGAACATATGCATTTTTTATCGGCCAACACTCCACCCCATACAACAAAGATGGTCTAACCACCATTTTGTAAAACTTACCTTTGAGTTTAAGTGGTATCTTCTTATCACACAATATCCCAGAGGCTAACCTCCATTTTGTCCATGCTGCCCTAATACAATATGTGACATCATCGTCGATATCGCCATTACTCTGAATGATGGACCCCAAATACTTAAAGTTTTCCCTCTTAGGGATAGGTTGGGTGGCAAGCCTCACATCAATGTTCGCTTCATCCATCGCAACAGTTAATTTGCACTCCAAGTATTCTATTTTGGTCCTGCTCAATTTGAATCTTTTGGACTCCAAGGTGTGTCTCCAAACCTCCAACCTATCGTTAACTTTAGTCTGGGTCTCATCAATCAGTACTATGTCATCTGCAAATAGCATACACCATAGAACCTCCTCCTGGATAGATCGCATCAGCTCATCCATCACCAAATCAAACAGAAAAAGGCTCAACACAAATCCTTAATGAAGTCCCATCTCAACAGGAAAAAACTCGAAGTCTCCTCCCACCGTTCTTACCTGAGTTTTGGCTCCGTCATACATGTCCTTTGTCACCCTAATATATGCCATTGGGACCCTTTCACCTTTAGACACCTCCAAAGGACATCCCTCGGGACATTGTCATAGGCCTTCTCCAGATCAATGAATACCATATGAAGGTCCTTCTTTCTTTCCCTATATTTCTCGACTAATCTCTGAACAAGGTGGATTGCTTTAGTAGTCAACCGCCCCGACATGAATCCAAACTGATTCTCCGAAATACATACTACTTTCCTTACCCTTATCTCCACCACTCTTTCCCGAGCCTTCATAGTGTGACTTAACAACTTGATACCCCTGTAATTGTTACAGTTTTGAATATCAGCCTTGTACTTATATAATGGACCCATTGTGTGTGACTTAACAACTTGATACCCCTGTAATTGTTACAGTTTTGAATATCAGCCTTGTACTTATATAATGGAACCATTGTACTCCATTCATCTGGCATCTTGGCAGTTTTCATAATAGTATTGAACAGTCTAGTCAACCACTCTATGCCATCCTTGACCATGTTCTTCCAAAAATCTACCAGAATCTCATCGGGTCCGATCGCCCTCCCTCTCTTCATCCTACTAATAGCATGTCTAACCTCCTCAACTCTGAACCTCTTGCAATAACCAAAATCTCGATGACTATCCTATATTATTGCTTGAATCTAACCTCCTTAACTCTGAACCGCCTGCAATAACCAAAATCTCGATGGCTTTCAAAGTGTGTCACCTTCTATTGACATTTCTATTTTGGATACTTATATTCATTATTCTTGTATATCTTTGATATCCTTTCTTACCTTATATATGTGATGTATGCTAAGAGCCTTGGTTGGAGATCCCCCGAAATTCTAATCGTTGTATCACGTCTAGGACCTAGCTTGGATCGTGACATCTTGGGAGCAGTTGTTTTCTTTATAGAGCTGTTGGAAATATGTCTCCTATATTTCTCACATAGATACCTTGCCGACCGAGGGATTATTTTTAAGCCGAAATATACTTGTTTGTTTTCTTGACTTTGTGTTGCTGACATACGCCATTAGCAAATGGTTTAATAGGGTTGGCTCAGGCATAAAAATTTTGGCATTAGGTGTCAATTGCGCCCCTCGACTTTGGGGCGTGACACATGTATTGTAAAAAACTTGGTCTTGTAACAATTAGAAGCTATTTGATGCAAATAAAGAAAGATCACCCCATCCTGTCTGTAATAATATACAAAAAGGTCCCACACTTCTGCATATCCAAATTGGGTTTGAATAAGGAAAGAATTCATATTCCTTTTTGGTTAATTAGTTACTACAGTGTTAAAATTCATGAATTTGGGAAAGGGACTACAAACATATTTTTATGGTGGATGCACAGAGAAGAGAAAGAATTATGATTCAAAATTAAGGAACTACAAACAACTTTTTATGGTGGATGCACAGAGAACAGAAAGAACTATGATTCAAAATTAAGTTTCAGATTCAAGTGATTTGCCGTTTAAATATATGAATCAATTAACTAGGAAAAGAAAAATAAACATTTCTGTTAAGATTAAACGGAAGCGCTATGCAGAAATTCTTACCGATTCAATGTCTTCTCTCATGTGTCTAAGTTTTACATTAAAGATACCCAACCATTCATCCATATCTTCAACACAGTTGGTGGCAGATTCAAGCCCACGCAAGACCTGGTAGGACCAAAAATTTAGGCACAGAAGCATACGTTTATCTTTATTTAAAAAATGTGTTGGTTTTTTTAAAAGGATGAATGGGGCAACAAAAAGATTGAAAGAATCTTATCAAAGTAAAATGTTATCAATTGCCATAAAGAGAAAATTTGTAGCAACTCCTGAAAATAGAAACCAAACTCTTCTATGACACTGGCATCAAAGCAATAAGAACTCTTCACAAAAACTAATGGCTCACCTCATCTATTAATGGCTCATTCTCCAAAATGGCATGCACATTAGCAGCTTCCAAAGCTTGAAGCTCTCGCTTCAGCCGCTCAGAGAACGCCTCAGCTTCACCAATACCCATAACATAACTGCCGAATTTGAAAACCAGAATCAGGAAATGAAAAAAATAGTGCTAGATGAAACAAAGGGTTGTCAATTAAAAACAGTAACACAACTTAGCAGGAAACATTAAACCAGGGAGAATATAATACAAACTAAGAGTTTGGCATGAAGGAAAATATTTTCCAGAAATATTTGGTTGGCCAAAATATTTTCTATAGAAAAACAAATTCCTTAAAATTATGGAAAATGAGTTCCTTGATCGGAAAAACAAGTTACATAAGTCATCTTCAAAAAAAAAACAAAAAAAAAAAAAGGAAAACAAGTTACATAAGTAGCATTGCAAGTTCATTATCTCTTTCCCGCCCACCCAACACCCCCACCCCCTTCCCCGCCCTTAACCATCCCAACCCTTGCCATCCCCAAGCCTCCACTCCCCACCACATCTCACCCCATAGTATTTTGCTAGATATAATATAACATATAAATACTCTTGAGGTAATATTTGTGCTTACCTACCAATCATTCCAAATCAAGAAAGAAACTCACTTATTTTTCAAGAAAATATTTTTCTCCGTACCAAACAAGTGTTTGCTAATAGTTCTTTCTACAACAACTTAGGTTCTCCGACTAAGGAAACCAACGATAGCCAACATGGTTATTTAGAATATTTTAATTGATTTTTTAAACCCTTGTTGCATAATATCAAACTCACAATTAGATGACTAATCAAGGTTGAAAAAAAGCCTACCTATCTTGAAGTATATGGCCTTGTAAATATATAATAGATGAAGTGGTATTTTAACTAGGGGTATGGAGCTGATATACCCTTCAACTTTGTCATTTAGAGCTAATATACCCCTCGTTACAAAAGTGGCACACATATATACTACCGTTATAAAGGTGGCTAACATAAATCCCTATTGTTCCAAAAGTGGCTCACATAAACCCTTTTTATCCTACGGCCAAGGAAAGTAAAAAAAATTATTTTAAGTTTAATCTTTTTGATTTTTCATTTTAAAAAAAAAATCATATAGGGGTATATTGATCCTTTTCAGACATGATTTTTTAACTCTATTATTTATTTTTGGCTTAAGCCATATGTGGCCCTCTAAAGTTGTGGGCAAACAAGGGGAGAAAGGTTGGGGGCGGGGTGTGTGCAGGGGAAAAAAATATAAAATTTAAATAGTGATCTCCATTTTTTCCGGTGAAGAAGTTGTGGACAGAGGTCTCATTTTTTTACAGCTACCAAATGAGAAGAAAAAAAATAAGGATTCTAATCTCATGAATGATAATGTCCAATTTTTCCGGCAAAGAAGATATGGATGATGGTCTCCATTATTTCCGGCAAAGAAGATGTGAATGGTGGTGTTCATTTTTTTTACAGAAAAAAGAAGATGAAAAGTAGTTTTACATTTAAAAAATTAATACAATGACAAGAAGATTAAAAAACAAAAAGAAAAAGGAGGAAGTTTGTGAAAAAAAATTTTGATGGTGAATTGTGTTGAAAAAATGGTGGTCCGTCCACTTTTGGAAGAGAGCAAAGAGAAAAAGATAGTTATTAGTAAAAAAAATGAAAGAGAAAAAAGGCGTGTTGAAAAAATGGTGGTCCGTCCACTTTTGGAAGAGAGCAAAGAGAAAAAGATAGTTATTAGTAAAAAAAATGAAAGGGAAAAAAGGAGAAATAATGAAAAAAAATATGTTAAAATTAATGATTCATGCACCTAACAAGGTGTGAATCACACTTTTTGTGCCACATCAGCACAAAGTGTCTAAATGGTTCAAATTCCAAATGGTATAGGTATTCAATAGATACAAGACTAGATTGAGGTGTTTAAGTGAAAATGCAGACAACTTTAGGGGCCGCATATGACTTAAGCCTTTATGTTTCTTATTCTTCTTTTATTTTTTTAACTTTTAGTGTAAAAATATGAGATATAAAAAAAAGAACTGTGAATGGGAAAGGAGAAAAAGTAAAAAAAAAAAAATCAAAACTAATTTTTTTAGACTATATTGTAATTTTTTTATTTGTAAAAAAATTGGGACATATATGACAAATTTTACAGAAAAGTATCAAAATAATAAATTCAAACTAGCCGCTAAATCAAAGAAGTAGAAAAGAAAGTACATGTGAGATGGATCAAATATACTCCTACATGAATATTTATCATATATAAAAAGTTCTTAAGAAATCAAATTTGATTTTTTTTCACTTCCATTAAAGAATGTGAGTCATTTGTGTAACACAAGCAATATATATGAGCCATCTTCAAGGATGTTTGATACGAAGGAAAACATTATTTGGAAAATATTTTTTAATTTTCTCATCTTTGATTGACTTAAAAGTTTTTAGAAAATATCTTTTCAAATCAACTTATTTTCCTCAAATTAAAGGAAAATTACTTACCTCCAAAAATTAAGAAAAATATTTGTCAAAACTCTCATCTAACATCAAATTACAATTTCTTACCACATCGCCTAACCCAACCCTCCTCCCCCTTTTCTACCACCAAACCAAAAATATTAAAAAATTTAAAGTTTATTTTAGAAAATTACTTCACATTTTAAAGATTTTAGTTTCTCTTATCCCACCCTTTCCCTGACCACCCTTATCCCATTTGCCCAACCTGGGAAAAAAAAAAAAAAACTTAAAGTTTGAAAGTTTGATTTTGAAAAATATTTTAAAATTTGAAAATTTCATTTTTTTACCCCATCCCAATCCCCACCCCCTACCACCCACAAAACAAGGTTTTTTTAAAATATTACTTTTTAAAAAAGTTTTAAAAATCCTGATTTGAAAGGTAGGTGAGGTTGTCTCCTGGTTCAAAATAGGAGTCCCAATTTGGAAATCAAATCTTAGGGAGGAAGTTGAGTTGGGTCACAGTTCTATAGATGAGTTTCGCATCGAGTGTTCGGAAGTTGGGCTCCCGATTCGAGTGTCGAGGTTAGATCTTGGATTGATCGATCGTGTTCAGGTTCTGGTGTCTAGGTAATGTCTCAAGGTCGGTAATCGAATTAGCCGCCAGGGTCTTGTCCCAGTTCTAGTGCCGAGATTGGGATCGAGTCCTGGGTCGAGTGTCGGGATCAACTCTCAGGTCAGGAATTGGGGTTGAATTTTGAAATGGCCACTGAGTTTGGATCACCGATTGATCGGGGGGTCGAATCTCGATTTGGGCATTGGGATCAGGTCTCAAATCGGTTATTCGAATTGATTTTCATGTCACAAACTATTTTCCTAAACAAAACTTTTTACTTCCTAGTAAAAAATAAAAGATATTATCAGGAAAATATTTTTCATTCACCGACCAAATAGTAATATTTTTCACTCACCAACCAAACATGAGAAAATAAGCACAAATTAACTTATTTTCCAAGAAAGCATTTTCCTTCGTAGCAAACAGACTTGACTAAGTCGAGGGATGTATCTAAATCTTTTTCCTTTTAAATATATGAAAGTAGATGATTCTTCAATTCTCCATAGCATGGAGAGTGCAAGGCATTTCGAGGTAATTTCTATCAGCAACTAGCTTGACTGATGCAAGATAAATTCAGGAGTAAAGCAGTTTGCAGGTTAAACCAATCAAAATGTAGCTTCATTATAGACACAAAATTCAGAAATTGTACTGGCAAATGAATTACTACATTCTTTAGTAAATTCAGAAAGAAATTAAGGTAGCTAGGCCAATTGTAACAAAAAGAATACACACTTATTTTACAACTCTGAAGTCTTACATCTGTAGTCATATGCAAACTTTGTGACCAAAAATTTCAGGAATCGTTTCCTAGTTATTTCAAGACAAAACTCAACCTACCTTAAATTTTAAGTCTAGCATTTAATATAGTGATTAGACATGGGATTGCTGCCTGTACACCATTAGGAATAAAGCCCAAAAGAGTCTGGAGGGCACTAGACACAAAACTAGGTAGATTGTTATTTGTATTCAGAGTACTTTATAACAGGTTTCTCAATTATTATTCCACTTTAAACTTTATATTTTTGTAAATGTACCCATCTAAAATAAAGGAAACTGTCTTTTGTAGTAAATAACACTCCGATGTACAGTCCCTAGTTTTATAATGCATGAGAATACTTTTTTGAAGAAAAAAGAAGTGAGATATTAGCCATTTCCCTCCAAGACATGATAAAGTCGTGGCAAGAGGTGAAGCAGACAAAAGCAGTTAAGATTTCGAGCGAAAATCGGCACAAAGCAATGTCATGAGAAGTGGGAAAGAGGTTACATACGTGCCTAACAGAGCCTCCATGTCCTCTTCCTCTGCTTGAGATACTAGTTCTCTTTCAACAGTTACTGTCATCTCACCTTCTTCTGCTACAGCAGTGACCGGCCCATCTTGAGGATTAGCCTGTTGCTTGGTAATTGCTGGAGTATTTTCCTACATGAATTAGAATTACATAAAGTACATCAAGTAATTGCTTTTATTTTAGTTCCTATTTAGAAACATATCACGTTGCTCGGACTTGGGTGCGGGTGTGCGGGTGCAGATCAATAGGTCGGTTCTCTATGACCTAAATTTTAAGATTCGGAGATATGGATACATGCGTGGATATGGGTACAGGAATTCAGCTAAAAATAGAATCAATAAAACCTATATAATGAGATATTAAATGGAAAACATGAGGAGAAAATAATGATTGAGAGGAGAATCTTTTAAGGAGATAAAAGCAAAGGAAACGGCAATAGAAATTAATATACACAAGTTATTCGATTATCTTTAACTTCACCTTAGGTTTTGTTTTGATTATAGATATCATTGAGTCTATCCAAAATTCCTCATTTAAATTTGGCCAAAGTATCCAAAACCCGTTGACCAGATCGGGTACAGATCCCACACCTATACCCACGTTGGGTTGACACAAGTGCAGCACTAAAAATGAAGAGTCCAAGCAACTTAGCAAATAACTATTTCTAATATCAAATAAAAGTAAGTGTTTATCTTCAATTAAATAGTGAATGTGGATATGACCTTCAAAGAAATTCTAACTGGAGAAACAAGTTACAACACTTCACTTAAAATAACGAATGACTGTTTTACCACTAGTTTCCTTCTTTAACCGGAAGAGAGTTTCCAACTGTGTATTTTGATAAGAGAACATTCTTAAAGACTCTTGATCCTTGAGCAAGATTAATAGAGAGTTTCTTAAGTGTACAATTAATAATAGACAAAAATTGTAACATTAGAACTTTAAAGGGCACAATAGGCAGAAAGTTGTTCCAGCTGTAGTAACCTTTTGTAAAGATTTCCCCATCCACTTCATCTTTAAAAGAATTTTTACTTTAGATAAGAATCTCAACTTTAACAAACACATTTGTGATCTTCCTTCCACAGGTATAAAGCACAAGAATGAAAGATAACTAGCTCTAGCAAATATGTAACTGATAATATAGTTTAGAAAAAGAAAAATTGACACTAACAGAGTCCATCTTTAGCAACTAGACAATTTATAAGATAATGGGAATGATCTTATTTTCTCTCATCAAATGAAGAAACAAAAGGAATGACTATATTATCTTAAGCGCATCCTATCACATCATTTACATGCCTATTGTGCAGTTGACATCAGAGGGGAGGTGGGGAGGTGCAGCAATAATTTAACAAAAGCAGAAACATTTGTGATTTTAGCAGGAAGACAAGAGGCAAGAAGTCGATCAATGCCACCACTTAGGATTCTCTAGTTCATGGAAAGGACAAAGTGGGATTGAAGTTTCAGTCATATAACCATGGCATTGGGGATAAATAAAAATATCGGTAGCTCAAGTTTTGCATATGCAAAAATAAAGGTGGATTGAATTTTTATGGAAAATATATACTTTTTAAGGCAAAAGTAACTGTGTATTCACAGAGCTCATCATCAAACAAATGATGAGCATAGGCCACTTACAATCTCATCAGAGCATAACAAAAACTACCCTATGGGAGATCACAAATTTCCTATGAGATCAACAGAAAGTTCTATATTCCCCACAACAACTCGTTCACACCAAAAATAAAGCAGACTGAGGCAATTCATTGTAATATACGGAATGTTGTTTCTCTTATCTTCAAAAGCATCTTGCATTTTTTTCTATACTCAAAGTCCACCAAATGCATACCAGAATTATTCCCACCAGTCTTCTCCGGATTCTTTTCTTCCTATCTCCTTCCAGCTATTCAGCAACTCCTTTGTGGTCTTTGGTACTACCCAACGCACATCAAAAATACATAAGAAAATGTTCCACAGATATGCAGTTATTTTGAAATGAAGGAACAGATGCTCATTGAATTCTGCATCTTGTTCACACATAAACACCTTATTGAAAGAACTTCATGTGATGGTATTTCTTCTCCTATCAGTCCATTTATACTATTCCCCTGGCACTCGTTGATTGTCTTTATGTCAAAAGACTTAAAACCTATCACAAAGTAGATACAGTCCTCATTAGAGTGGAGTAAGGTTTAGGAAAGAGAAGGTTGATATGGAGATTCCTGGTGATCATAAGGACCCAGAAAGGAGAGATTTTGGTGGGTCTGCATCAATTCTTGGGACTCATGTCTGGGAGAAAAAATTGCCTGTTGTTCATCCTATAGGCAAGCATATATTCAGCCTGTGTGTATATATTGCATAACAATTAATTCCAAAATAATTTACATCATAAACAAATTATGTTTAGCCAGAAAACTATTTTTCCGATTTACCAAATTACGCTTCCCTACAGAATATCACAAAATAAATACCCTTTTTTTCCATTTGAAAAAGAGCCGGTATGTGTAGATCAAAATTTGATATGGATGAAACATTTTTTCATTTCTCTCATGTTTGGTTGATCAAAATTTTCGAAATAATATTTTCTAGCAAGTTCGTTAAAGCTGAGTAACCTTCCTGCAGAAGTAGGGAAAACAAGTTTCATAAGATGGAAGAAGGGAAAGCAAGTTTAATAAGTGGCATTCATGCTAACTGTCTCCTCCCCACCCTCACCCCTCCACCCCCATAGCCCCAGCACCACCAGCCCCTCATCCCTACGCCACTATCACCACTTATCATATTTGCCTAGATTATACATGTGTCTTTGGGATAATTTTTTTTTTTTTTTGTTTACATACCGCTAGAAAATAAGCAAAAAGAAAACTACTTGTTTGGGAGAAAAATATTTCACTCATATCAAACACACCCTAACTGGATGGAAAACAAAGAATTCGGCAAATGTACAAAAGCACACATTTCTCAAATTTAATAGCTTTTATCAGATCTCATCCAATGAAGATGAGAGGTAATAATCCAAAATCCAATATCATGTTCCAAAACAAAACAATTGATAAACTTTTCCAACCATTTCAATTCTGTTGGGCATTTTTGAGATGTATCTTCCAAGAAATCTGATAAAAAAGGTATCATCAACAAGGATGATTTATGCAAGTGTGATAGAAAGATATAAAGAAATAAACAGAGTGAAACTAACTATAAAATACCTTTATGACATAACTAAATAAAGCAAGCCAACTTTCAAGGCAGGGCATAGGCAATAATATGTTGGAGGATAATGGGCGAAACTTTTATATGTACCTTTGCCCAAAGAGCCATCTCTACCACATCTATGCCAACAACCTTGGGGAGACGACCAAGGACATCCTTACAGATGTTTAGGATGCAAAGCAAAAGGCGATTCCTACAACAGTTAAAAGAAATGGATAAAAGTGCTTATAAGAAAAAAAAAGACCTAAGATATTTATACACTCATTATTAAACAAATACCTATCGTCAACATTACGCATTGTCCACTGAGGTGGAGTAACACTTTGACTTCTGAGATTATCAAAACCCTGTATGAAGAATATCATCTAGATTAAGCTCTATATATTAGTTGCAGGTGGAATTGCAAACTAACTTTGCTGTGAGTATTACCAGCATGAATGTACACCCACTTGGATCATTAGTTACAAGCTCCACCTTTGAAAGATGCTTAAGCTTGTACAACTTTGCAGGCTACATGTGAAAGCATAACATTGTTGTCAGCTTAAATGAGCAACTTAGCACAACTTTCCTTTTCTCCAACATAAAGTCAGCATCCCAAAATGAAGATTTTGTGAGACGCAGTTCGGTTTCATGACTCTAATTATGTCAGTAAGTAAAATAATCTTTGTTAACAATTTTATGGACACGTTTAGAGATATGCAGTTTCCTTATACACAACCAATAGATATTTGATAAAGTGTATGTCATGTAACATTTGAGCACTATCCACAGGATAATTAGGACACAGATTCATGTTAGTAGACAAGCTAAACTAACTTTTAAAATCCATGCTATAAAATAATATGGAGTAGTGAAAAAGTACATGAATAGAAGAAGAAAGTTGTAGTATTAAAAAGATAGATTAGAAGTATTTACCTCAAGGACTCCTCCATTAGAATATTTTAAGACACGAAGAAAAGCTTTAGTGCGTTGGCCTTTAGCTTTTGCTGCACAAACCACATGTTATGAAGAAATGGCCTATTGTAGTTGACAACACAAGTCTAAATTTTCAAAGTTTACTCCTCCCAGAAAGAATGCACGCAGTGGTTTAAATTATGAGCCTAGGTATCCAAGTGATTAATAAATCTGTGATTATTTTTTAATAAGCACTTTTGTTCAGAATAAAGGACATTTAATAAAAATTAATAAACTTGTAACAGTGGGATGGAGGGAATATTATTGTGCACCTTTCACTAAAGAAATGGCGTCAGCAACCATCAATAATGAACTAGACCTTATTTCTTCCAAACAATCCAAATTAGTTGAGTCAATTACATTTAAAGATTGATTAATTATTATAATTACTGGTAACAAAGAAACAATGAATGAGTGAGATACATGAATAATCAAAACTTATTTTTACGAAATATATATGTATATAGATTACGTACTGGAGATTGCGAGAACTCTGGGTTTAGCCATGGCACCACGGCTGAGTTTTCCAGAAATGCCTATAATCCCGCTGGTTTTGGCAACACGGATCGACATTATAACTAGTTGTTTTGTGCCTTCAATAGCCGCCTCGCAAGCTCTTCGTAGCTCCGTATCATCGGCGCTCGATTTCGCCATCTCTCTCCGCACAAAAATGATTTAACACAAATGACTACTTCTCTGCCTTGCCTTGTATTTCATTTCAACTACTTCACTACCTTGTCCACTTTCTACGTAAAAGGATCCGCTCCAGCGAATTACATCTAGTAATATTCAAATTTATATTATATTTTGCTTCAAGTTTTTAATTGTAAGAAAAATATCTCAATCACTCAATAATGTATATACACGTAGCATAAATCTAAATAATTATTAAACATTATCAGATCTAAATTCATTGAAGGGATTTTTTCTACTTTTTACCGGTATATTACAATAATACTCATATTAATTTATCTATTTCTAAAATAATTTGAAGTATAAATAATTAATATTAAAAATAAAAAAAATTAAAATATTAAATGAAAAAATTTAGAATAAAATAAAATCCTCAATTAAGTGAATAAGAATTATAAGTTCAACAAGTACAAAAATTATAAAAAGAATTATCAATTTATGACAACATCCAAAAAAGTTTCAAAAAGAATTCTACATAATTAGCATAGACTTCTTCAAACTATGAAGAGAAAATTGTGGACAAGTTTGTTATAATAACTTAAACAAAATACTTTTAACCATTTCAAACTAATGTTTCACATCTCACTTATTTACTTCCAAAAACTTACGAAATCCTTTACATGTTTTTAAGTTATTAGTTTAGAGTACGCATAATTTGTAAAGTATAAATATTATAATAAAATTTATATTTAAATTATAATATAAAACTATGAATTTTTAAAAAATAATGAATATTGATCCTTTAAAGCTTACTCTATAAAAGAAGAAATTGATTCAAAGAAGTTCTCAATATAGAGGAAGCTCATTCACGTGGTATATGATCATAGATTTAAGATTAGTGAAGAGATAACAAAGACACTAACTTGGGATTTTGTTCCCTAGTTTATTGCCAATTTTTTTTTTTGGTTAAAGAATATCTTATTTTCATTAGCTTATTAGTAGGGATCTCAGTTCAAATAGACTTATAGCCTGTTTGGCCAAGCTTATAAAATCTGCTTATTTGGAAAA
>DF360717.1:91983-103106 GCA_000787875.1 Solanum virginianum | reverse complement strand
CTTCATACTTATACATTTGGTGTAAAACACCCATCACTGCTTAAAGAGTCATATCATAGACATTACGTGATCACAATCATTTCATACCCATACTTTTATTGAAAACATAATCATCATCATAATTGGGACTTAGCCCACATCATAAATTTCATGAAAACCATAGTTCATACATGAATATGCTATGAATGATATGAGAATATCAATGAGCAATAGAGATTCAATCTTAAATCAATAATATGATAAGAAATTCAAGTAAATCCATAAATAAACTCACATTTAAATCACAATTTAGATTACCTATGCTTAAATCACACTATAAAGGGGACATGCATATTCGAATCTTCATACTACTCGTGCATTTCAACATATAGGGCTTAAATCACTTTAAAATCAACAAGAAAACATAGCCCAAATCTCAACTGAATCAAATAAATAATAATCTTAAAAATCCATAATTAAAGTAAGCTCAATTTCGTAAAATCAAGTGTAAACGAGTTTGGGTATTCATGGTTGAAAGGGACCATGAATCAATCTCACATACCTTAGATAACCAAGAAGAAACAAAAATCATTCGATGAAAAGAGACCCTTTCCTTAAGCTTCAAGACAATCCTCCAAGGTTCACTTTAAGGGGGTCCTTAAGAGAGAGCTTGAATAAATTCTAAGTGTTGAATGAATTTGAATGAGAAAACAAGAGTATAGGTCATTTAAATGTCTTAGGATAGGATAAAAAGTCACAAAAGACCCTTAGGAGTAGCAAAAATTACAAGAATGTCATTAATGAAATGGAGGATAAAATGTTGTAGGGATCTCATACCAAGGTCACATGAACCATTTGAAGGCACACGGACTGTGATGCCTTCCATAAAGCCACACTTAGCCAAAATTCCATTGATAAAGTTCTGAGACAATGATTCCATACTTAGAAAATTTTAACACCAACGCCCATACGAAGGGCCATACAGCCCCTGAAGAGTTATACGGACCGTATCAGGTTCATGTATGAAATGCGTTGGCCAAAATATGGTTTTCAAGGCAAGGATACATCACACAAGCCACCACATGACCCATAAAGTTCCACATGGACCATTTAGGGTTCATGTGGTCTGAACCTTAGTCTTGAACTCCAAATTTAAGGCCAACACTCTACACACAAGGCCAAGGGCAACCTCAAGGCTCCTCAATATAGCCCATGGTGAGTCACACGACCTATGGAGGTGTCTATAAGGTGTCACCTTAGTCAAAAACTTTTCGAAACTAAATTTTAAGCACCATTAAGGCTATACAAAGTTTGGGTCCTTACACAAGTATCGAGATGTTACCATTTGAAGAATTATATGGTAGACAATGTAGATAATAGATTGGGTGGTATAAAGTTGGTTAGATAGCATTGCTAAGATCAAACTTACTCATAGATACGATGGAAATGGTGAGACTCATAAGAGAAAAGTTGAAAAAGACCCAAAGTCGGCAAAAGTCCTACTCTAATGTGAGAAAGAGGGATCTTGAGTTCAATATTGGTGATTAGGTATATTTGAAGGTGTCTCTCATGAGCAGTGTGATCCAATTTTGTAAAAAAGAAAAATTAAGCCCTAGATATATAGGGCCTTACAAGGTGGTTAAAAGAGTTGGCAAAGTGGCATATGAGTTGGAACCTATGAAAGTGAACTTAATTCATCTGTTCTTTCATATGTTAATGTTGAGAAAGTTCATAGGTGATGCAAACTCCATAGTTCCCTTGGAAGATGTGAACATTGAAGAGAACTTAAGTTGTGAAGAGGTACCGGTTGAATTCTTAGACTAGCAAATGAAGAAGCTAAGGAATAAGGAAGTTTCATCCATTAAAGTACTTTGAAAAAAACATCTACTTGAGGGTGCAACATGGGAAGCGAAAATGGACATGATGAAGCATTACCCGTATCTATTTCACTCTACTCAAGCCTAAGGTATTAAGTTATTCTTCCCCAAAAACCTCCAAATTCTTGCATTTCAGTTTTGCATGAGGTATACATTTATTTTCATGCTTATGGACTGCTTTTAGACCAATGTTCAGTATGGATTTGGAAAAGTTCATGAAAAGTGTTTAAATTGCATTTTTGCATGTATGTTGGGTTGTTAGCTGATGTTTAACTCATTAGACCCTATGTTCAAGTATATTCGGGACAAATGTTCCCAAGGGGGAGATATTATAAGGGCCCTTAAATTAGGAGCCTGAAAAGTGCAAAAACGTTAGGATGGATGGTGAGTGGAATATGTAGGCGTAGGCAATAATAAACTTCTCTTTCCGATAGTAGAAGGGAAGCTCGTTTAAACAAGGCTCGTGATGAGAGCCTCAGAAAGTTGAAATTCTCCCAAGTCAATAGCTTATAGAAGGAAACATGGTCCATAGATAGGGTCATAGGTGTGAGTTTTAGACATGAATAATATTTGGAGTTTCTGGAAGGTAACCCATGACCAACAGGACGACCCATAGTCCTTTGCACGATCCATGGCTAGCCTTCGAGAATGGGATCTAGAAAGATGGAAATTTTACTAAGTGTGGAAGTACTCCATGAGGCCATCCACAACTCATGGATTGAAGAATGGCCCATGGATAGGGGTTTCTTGGTTGGTGGTTGGTAACCAATTTCTGAAGATTGAAAAGGGAGAATAAGGCAATGAGAGCCACGACTCGTGGTTTTATCCACAGCCCATAATGGAGATCTTGTGGTTCTTGTCCGACAGTTTTAATAAAAGGCAATTTTGTCCTTTTTGTCAATCCTAACTCTAAATTACGTCATTTTTGTAACTTTTTAGGCCCCTATCTAGACATTAAAACCATAGAATCCCTATTATTTTCCATCATTCCACTTTCTTATAATTCTAAGGCATTCATCCTCTCTAAGAACAAGGCAAGAAGGCTAGGGTTTTCAAGGGTCTCTTCTATAACACCAAATTCCTTCTTCATAGGCTTTACCTAAGGCATGTGAGTTGATTTGTGAGTCTCTTTTCATCCACAAAGTCCTACATTAAAATCTTTTACCTTTTTTTTAAGTTCCTTAGATACTACCATGCATGTGAATGATGATTTCATGATGTTTTATGTTATAGCGTGCCATTAATGTTACCATATGATGTTTTACTAAGTATTTTTATGTATTTTAATTTGATAGTGATTACCCCAATAACGTAGGTTTTGAATGAAGAAGAGTGGGCTATTAATGCAAGTTTTATATAAGCATTTCCTCTCATATAGAATGAGGCATTAAGGTGGGGTTTGGTAAGGGAATTCTAGAAGCAATCCTTTGCCCCATTAACTATGTACCACCTTATGAGCCTTTGTAAGCTAGGCTAGTGGATCCACGTAGACCAATTATGATATACGATGATGCATTCTATGTGATGGAGTTCCATTTTGCAAGTGCTCTCCCCATGCCAATGTAGGGGTTATGTTGGATTCCATGTAGTAGGTCACATGGTCTTATATGTCAGTTACAGTCCATTCCTATAAAATTATGATACTGATGTCTTTATTCCGTTGCATGTGTTTCATTTATGCATTACTTTTTCTCATACGAAGGTTGCCTCTATCGTTTCATGCATTAATTTTTTTACCTTATAAATGATGACATTACAATTTTATATATGTATTGTATCTCACATACTTAGTACATTCCAAAAATACTAACGCTTATTTTGCCTACATGATATCATAATGTAGGGACAGGCATTCTTCCCCTGGCTTTCAGCTAGTCCTTCAGACGCTCCAAGACTAGTTTTATTGTGGTGATCCCTTAGTTTGGGACTCAACCTATTTTTTGTTCTTGCTATGTATTTTTGATATGGTGTATTTGGTGGTTTTTAAACCAGGTGCTTTTACTTTCTATGTTCAAATTTGGAATCTTTTCTATTTGAGGGAAACCGACCGATTACCAGTTCTTGTTTATCCATATTTTAGAGGGTATGTTTATGGATACTATGTTTGTTTTAAGATAATGTTTTTAATTCAAACAATGTCCTTAGACCCTATCCCATTTATTTCTACAAATGAATGAATTTATGCCTATGGGTGTTTGTCATGCTAAGATGGCTTAGATGAGGTGCCTATGGGTGTCTCATTTGCTATGTGATGACTAGGCCCTGGGCTTGGGTCATTACAATAGAGTTTCCTTGTCTATCATCTATGATAGAGGAGCTCAATTCACATCCTAATTTTGGAGATCTTTCCAGAAAGGATTAGGTTTAAAGGTGAATCTTAGTACAACCTTTCATCCCTAGACAGATAACCAGGCAGAGTGCACCAGCCAGATATTAGAGGATATGTTGAGGACTTGTGTCCTTGACTTTAAAGGTAATTGGGATGATCATTTACCTCTCATTGAGTTTGCATATAACAATAGTTATCATGCAAGTATTCAGATGACTCCCTATGAAGCTTTGTATGGGAGGAGATATATATCACCCATTGGGTGATTGAAGTTGGTGATGCTGAATTGATTGGACCTCATCATGTTCACCGATCTATGGAGAAGATAAAGGTTATCAGAGAGAGATTGAAAACTTCCTAGAGTCACCAGAAATCTTACACTGTTGTGAGAAGGAGAGACTTAGAGTTTGAGGTGGATGATTGGTATACTTGAAAGCATCACCCATGAAGGGTGTCATGCAATTTGGGAAAAAGGGAAAACTAAGTGATCGTTATATTGGTCCTTATTGGATTGTGAAAAGGATCGAGAATATTACCTATGAATTAGAGTTGCTTTTTGAGTTAGTCGTAATTCATCCGGTCTTCCATGTATCGATGTTGAAAAAATGCTTGGGAGATCTTTCATTAGTAATTCCTATTGATAGTATTGGAGTGAAAGATAGTCCTATAAGGTGATCCTAGTCCAGATTCTTGATCACCAGGTTCGCAAATTGAGTACCAAAGAGATAGCCTCATTCAAATTAAAGTCCTTTGGAAAAATCAATTTGTTAAGGAATCTACATGAGAAGCTGGGGAAGATATGAGAGTTAAATATCCATATCTATTTATGCCCAATGATGAGAATGTTGAAGGTAATGTCCTTACTCTTGATTTAAATTTATTTTTCTATCCTTCGATGATTGTTGATTATCTAGAGAGTTAAATTGTTTGATTGATTGGTGAAATGATTTTTGATTGTTATTCGTGTCTTGAGTTCATCTCTAGTTACTTTCCATTCAAGGGCAAATGATTCAAAGGGAGAGATAATATTACACCTTAGAAAATTACCAAAATACCCCTAGATGAGAGATTATCTGCATTATGCGTCATCCCAAAACTTTTTGGCAAATTTAAGGTCAGAATCGTGATTAACTTAACAAATTGAGTTAAAAACGATTTCAATCAAATTTTAGACTAACTAGAGCAAAAGATAATTTTTCAGGGTAAAATGTGATTTCCAGTAAAGTCTGTGACCCCTCTGTATCGCAGAGATGCTACCAAATAGGTCATCTCAGAATTTATGCATAAAATCAATTGATGGATGTGGTTTATTTGTTACATAATAAAAGTGAACTATGGTGCAACAAGTCCACGACGCGAACTCGCTCCGTCACAATTCAAAATTTTTCTACTGGCTAAAAACTTAATGAGGGGCATTTTAGACTTTTACCCATCCCTTCTACACTTAATCTACAACTAATATTGGTCATTTTTGGCCTAAAAAGAATTTCTAAACTCATTCCTAAATTCATCATATGTTCTAACTAAGGAATTAGGGCTAAGAAGATGAGAAAAGACTAGGGCTCAAGTGATTGGGCAACACTCTTGCGAATTTGACTGCCTATCTTCATTCCAAGTATGTAAGCTTAACCTAAGGTATGGAATTGTTCTTCCATATTTTCCATGATTGTGTTAGGGTGAATTGTGATGGAATTGATGTCCCCATGATTGTGTTACTTTTGAAAACTTATATAATGTTTAACCTATTTTACTTATATTGTATAATTGATGATTTCTATAATCTTATTTCTTGAACACATGATTTGAACTCCTATTTTAAGTATAAATCCTAGATACTATTTGATTAAAATTGCATGAATGAACCTAGAGGATGAGTCTAGAGCCTTGAAATGATGAATGTTGATTATGATTGTGATATGAGCATGACGATAATATTGATATAATTTGATATTCTTATGAGTCCTCATAAATTGAACTCAAATGATTGGTCAAATTGATAGTCCTCTTAATGATTATCTAATCCACTCTTGTGAGATGTGATTGAAAACTAATTAGATGGTTGATAGGCCGAAAGCTTAATTGTGATGTATTGATGAGAGTCCTTATGAGACTTATTGATTGAGTTAGATTGGGTTTGATTATTTTATGAGTATTCAATCGTGGGAGGAGTATTGAGTACCGAATTGAGTGACAGTAAAAAATAACTCAAACTCAATAACTATATAAACAATGTAGAAGAGGATTGAATCGTAAAATCGGATGTTTTCTTATTGTCCCAAAAGATGACTTAATGTTATTGATTGTGGATCCACTATTGGGATGTCCTTTACCCTGTGAAGGTATTGGATGGATATGGCAATGACGTATCATCACCAGCTCATAGCGATGATTGTCGATTAGAGAAATTATCATATAGGTCTTGATAGTACTCTAATTGGATTGGATTGTATATGATTGGTCTCTATCTAGACTATATTCCTACTTTAGACTTTTGACATCCTGATTGAGCTTCTTATTTCTTGACTTGAGTAGCTGAGTTGATGTTATTCTACCTTGATGTCTGTTTCATTTTACTATTTTACATACTCATATATTTCACATACTGACGTCCATTTGGGCCTGCATCTTTTCATGATACAGAGATGATATTAAAGATAATTAACAGACACTTTGTTGAGGATCTTATCTTCTAACAGCTGATAGGTGAGTCATCCCTTGTATTCAGAGGATACTGTTTATATCTTTCTTGCTTTTGAGCTTATTTTTTATTGACTTGAGGTAGCCATGAACATGTCATTGGCACCAGCTAGACAGTAGAGATAGATACTTCATAGATTAGATAGTGATGAGTTGATGTTGAGATCTTTATCTTTTGACTGTGTTTCTTTAAAACTACTTATGTCGCAAATACATTTTCCCCTTTTAAATCATTAGTTGGAAAAACACGATTTCTTCTTGAAAGTTGGAACTTTCAAATTTTTTAATCAAAGCTTGTGTTATCTTAAACCAAAAAAAGGTTAAAAAAATCTTTTTAACCAAACTGTGTCCGTTAAACAAAAAGGAAAACTTTTCTGGAAGTTTTTCCCCTTTAAATTTTTTTTCTTTTTGAATAATTTGGATGTTTTTTCTCCTTTAATTTTTTTTTTGACTAATTTCCTTTTAGACCAAGTCTATTTTAGTTGAAAAAGGATTCTTTGTGTAGGAATTTTTATTATATTTAATATTATTAAAAAATTAATTCTAAAAAAATAGTGAAAAGCCAATTTTGTCTAAAGAGGAGTCTTTTAATGAATGGGAAAAAGTTCAATCAACATTTCTAAGGACCTTCACGCCTTTAATATAATGTATGTATATATATATATATATATATATTAAAAAAACAATTATACATAAAAGTATTTACTATCATATAATTTTACGTAGAATGCCCATTAAATGTAGTGGTCTTGATCTTTTGCCCTCCATAAGAAAAGTCTTACAAAAATACTTTTGTTTTTTCATTTTAAGTTGAATCAAACTACACCTCTTATTGGGGGCATTTTTGTACGACATTTCTTATGAGGGGCAAAATATCAAGACCACCCCTTAGGGGACATTTTTTAACATAACCTCAATAAAAGTTATAATCCATAGATCTTAGTAATTCTATTAAAGCTTAAATCAAAAATCAAATCTATACTAATGCTAGCAAAAATTTAAAAAAAATTAATTCAACACTAAGAATGACGATGATATTGAATATTTATTCTTTAGCTTTAGATTGATTTAAATAATTAAAATACATAACCTAGTTTTATTCTTTTTAATATTTATTATGAAATTAATATCTATTAGATTTTTTTAGCATTATTTAGTACTTTAAAATCATGATCATTCTTATTATGACTTATTTATTTTATGTAATCTTATTATTTTTTATTGAATATTTTAGTATCATCGCTCATGTCATATTGTGTTATTTTCTTAAGAATCGTCTAGATAGTTGTATTTGGTAGGACTAAAAAGTATTTGAAATACAAAGTAATTATATGTTTATATGAATACTTTATCAAAGAAATTGAAACTCCTCACCCCCACTCTACCCACAAAAGAAAAAAGAAAAAGGGGGTGGTTGAAGGTTGAAGGTTGAATTTAATTTATAATTTACAAATTCAACACAAATAATTAGATTTAGGTATTTGAAAAATGTGAGCCAATGGATCCATGTACACCCTAATATTCCTATCCATTCGTCTTATTTCTTTTACCAATTTTCTTCAAGGAATTATTTTAGCAATAACTATACATATATATATGATTTTGGGCATCTAATTTATCAAATATGGGTGAAATATAAACTATACATATACTCGATTGTATGAGGTTAATGGAGGAATAACAAATTTGACATTAAGGACGAGGGCAAATAGTACAGTGGACAGCAATTTTAAACCTTTCGGAAACAGAAATTAAGATGCTTTCTTTAAAATGGTTCGCTCTATCCACATTTCAACAATACTTTCACATTGATATTCACTAACTACGTCCTAGTCTCAAATATACTGTCAATACATTTATCAATAAAGATTTTCTCATCAATGAAAATAATTTATTTCTATCACATACACTGTTGCCCTACTCATATTTTTTGAACAGAAAACAAATTTCATTCAATTCTTGATGATTAGAATTTTGCCATAATGATCTCGCGCATGAATTCTTCTGGTGCTGCAAACATAAAATTTAAGTTACTACATTTCATGGAAGGGATCTCAATGAGGAAAATTTTAATATACAACATTGTGACTTGTGAAAAAGAAACAGAAAGAGAACCACCAGAGCATTATTGTGAGGGAAGGAGAAGTTAATATCAAGTCATTTAACAGCTAAATTAAATTGCTGGAAAACATTTTCAGAAATCTAAAAACATATATGCTGGTTTTAATTCAATCTAATATCTTCGTTTCAATTCAATATGTAAAACATTAGATTGTTACCTTTGCTTCCTGTGAACAGGCTGAACTGCCCAATCGCCTGTCTAAGAAACATTTCAACTCCACTCACAATGACTGCTCCAGCAGCCTCAGCATCTTCCAATAGAGTAGTCTTTCTAGGTGTATATACAGCATCAAAGACCACTACGTAATCCTTCAACATTGCCTACCACCCAAAAGAAAAAAGACATGAAGTTAGTTATTTACATAAATCCCTACGTACTCCCTCCGTTTCAATATATACCTATGTTGGAAGGTAGGTATATGTTTATGTGTGTATAAGAGAGAGTAAAAAGAGCTGCACCATAGTTGAAGTGATTTGACGTACCTCAGGCACAGGTATCCTATCTTTATTTGGATGCATTCCAATAGGTGTTGCATTGGCAAGGATTGCACCTTTCTCCGGCTGAAAAGAAGCTAAATTTTCATATGGCATAGCTTCACCAGAAACTGCGGCAGCAAGAGCCTTTGCTCTATCCAAATCAATGTCAAAAATTACAATTCGAGCTCCTCTGCTCTGCGCTCCGAAAGCCAGAGCTCTTCCTGCACCACCAGCACCCACCAGCACAAACAATTTCCTCGAAAGTGGAGAAGGAAGAAAAGCTGCTCCATTCGTACGTCCATTTACTATGAAATTCCAGAATACACATGCAACAGTTAAACCTTGAATTGGATAAGTGATGCTAATCTTGATCTAGCTAAAAGAGAAGTAGAGAACACAGATCGGTAAAGCAATCAGGAAAAAAAAAATGGTCTAATAACTGTTGTACCTTTCAAAGCATCCTCAATGGCTGTTATAGAAGCCTCACAGTCTGTGTTATAACCAATTAACTTCCCATCGCAAGGCCTCCTTATGATAGTGTTTACAGCCCCTATGGACTAATGGAAGATAACAAAGGTAAATTAGGTTGAGAAAGCAGAAACTTGAACTCATTATTGTGCTTGACATATTAAAAACTTGAACTCATTATTGTGCTTGACATATTAAAAAGTCTCTTGACATGAACGCAAAAAGATTATATCTTTTTTTATAAGTAAGCTTTGAACTGAGAGAGAGAAATCTAGAAAAATAAATAAAAAGGTCAAAAAGATCTCTCTAGCCGGTTCCTTCCATGCAAACTCTAAGGCTAGTCAAAACCATAGCAAACATACTGTTGAGCTGTAAGGAGTCTCCTTGATCTCTGAATTTACATTCAAGATCATATGGTGTTTTGATGATTGACAATCTATGCATAAGAAAGAATGAAGTACAAGAACCAGTTCCTCAACAAATCTCCAAAAAGAACTCATACAACAGGCAACACAGAAGAGGAACTGGTCCTTCAGATAAAGAGCAAAACAAATAGAGACCATTTCAAGAAGTTATTCCATGCAGACTTGAAGAACTGGTATTAAGACAATTCAATTCTACAAGGTTATGGAGTTAAAGTCATGGAAACATTACCAAAATTGAACACATGAAATAAGTTTAGAATTAGGAGAAGTTTGTCATATGCGTGTGAAGAAGAAATCCAAGTAAAACAAGGATTGGATTCTTGGAAAGTCTTGAACCAAGTCTTGATTGGATTCAGAGAACTGCAGGAGGCTACTTACTCATATAAATAAGAGTTCCCATCTGGGAGTCAACTACTACAACGAGAGAATCTGTTCCAATCAAAGTTTATCTATACTGTTCTTAAGTTATATTAGTTTGATTTTTGTGGTTCCAAAATAAGATCTTGATTAAATTGTTATTAGATTTTCATGCTAGATGAGTCAGCAAAGTAGTTAATAATTGTGGTGGAAAAACCAGTTAGAATCAGTACACAATCAGCAATTCAATTAATTTCAGGAAATCAGTTAGCAACACCTAGATAGAAAGAAGTCGAGGTCGCGAATTAGAGTAGTAGGCTAATTGGTAGGGTTAGGTGGATGCATGGCCTTGGGATATAGTAGGGTTAGGTGGAGGACGTGTTTTTTTTATAT
>DF360717.1:42213-66226 GCA_000787875.1 Solanum virginianum | reverse complement strand
GAGTTGTGTTGTGTGTTTGGATGGTGGAATGTGGTCCTTAGAGTGATCGATCATAAGAGTCTCCAATATGTGTTCACTTAAAAAAATCTCAACATAAGACAAATAAGGTGGTTAGAATTTCTTAAGGATTATGATATGAGTGTGCATTATCATCTCGATAAGGCTAATGTTGTGGCTGATGCTTTGAGTAGGGTATCTATGGGTAGCCTAGCTCATGTTGATGGTGGGGGCAAAGAGGTGGCTAGAGAGGTTCATCGGTTGTGGTATTGTGGTTATTGATGACTCTAAATCTTCCTTGGTTGATGAGGTAAAAGCGAAGCAAGATCTTGACCCCTCCTTGTTAGAATTGAAAGCCTTAGTGAGAGAGGGCAAGATGGAGGTTTTCTTCCAAGGGGAAGATGGTACCCTTAGGTATCAAGGTAGGTTGTGTGTGCCTAGTGTGGATGACTTGAGAAAGAGGATTCTTGATGAGGCTCATACTTCATCTTATTGTATTCATCCCAGTTCTACCAAGATTTATAGAGATTTGAGGGATGTGTTTTGGTAGGGAGGCATGAAGAAAGACGTTGCCAAATTTGTATCTGGTTGTCATAGTTGCAAACAAGTCAAAGTCTAGCATCAAAGGCCGGATGGCATAACCCAAGATATAGAGATTCCTACTTGGAAGTGGGAGCAAATTAACATGGATTTTATGGTTAGGTTGCATAAGACTAGAAAGGGTTTTGATTCTATTTGGGTTGTGGTTGATAGAATGACAAAGTCAGCTCATTTCCCACCGATTAAGACTACTTATAGGGCTGAAGATTATGCTAGATTGCCTATTCATGAGTTGGTTAAATTACATAGGGTGCCTTTGTCTATCATTTCGGATGGTGGTGCTCAATTCACTTCACACTTTTAGAGGTCCTTCCAAAGAGGTCTTGGTACCAAGGTAAAGCTTAGTATGACCTTTCACCCTCAAACGGATGGCCAAGCTGAAAGAACTATCCAAACTCTTGGGGATATGCTTAGATATTGTGTACTGGAATTTATGGGTAGTTGGGATGGTCATCTTTTATTGATTGAGTTTGCTTATAATAATAGCTATCATTCTAGCATTGGTGTGGCTCATTTTGAGGCTCTCTATGTTAGACATTGTAGGTCCTTGGTTGGATGGTTTGAGGTAGGGGAAATGACATTGTTGGGTCTGGATCTGGTCATGGAGACTATGGATAAGGTAAGGTTGATTAGGGAAAGGTTGAAAACAGCCCAAAGTTGTCAACAGTCCTATGGTAATGTGAGGAGAAGGGATCTTGTGGCTTCCGTTAAGGTCCTTTAGAGGAATCAACAAGTCGAAAGTGCTACATAGGAAGCTTACGCGGACATGCAAAAGTGATATCCTTATCTCTTCCATCCTACTCAAGCCTAAGGTACTAATTCTAAGTCTTCTATATGATTTCAAGTCTTATGGTTCAACCTCTATGTTATTTACATGCATTCATGTTTATATTGACAAGTTTATGGTGATTTTGACACTTATGTTAAGATTTTTGAAATGATGTTTAAGTGCATTGTTGCATTCTTGTGTGGGATGAATTTCTCATGTTTACTTCCTCTATAAACATTTCTTTAACATTTAGGAATGAATGTTTCCAAGGGGGAGATGTTGAAACGATCCGAAAATGTGCCTCGAAATTGCCAATAATCGTAATTTCTATATATCTCAAATCTGTAAGTGATATCAAAAATCTAACTTCATATTCTTGATCAAGGGGAAAATTGAGTGGGAAATGGGTTGAACCTTGATTTTAGAGCGACTATATCAAAAATTAATTTTTCAAAGTGGTAATTTCCAAAGAGCTCTGCGCGTCCCTGGCGCGATGGGGACATGGCGCACAGATGTGTTATTTTTGCCTAGTTTTGTTGATTCGGTCCAAGGCTTTTGGGTCTTTGGACTAAGTCTTCCCATACATAAAAATACCTATACTTAGCCATATTTCAATACCATATCATACATGACATTCTCCAATACTCTCTCAAACACTGACAAATATTTCACTCAAAAATCAAGTGCCAAATCTCATTCTGGATCTTAAGGAATTCACTCAAGCTTAAAGTTCTCATCTCAATCTTCATCAAGGAATTCTTCAAAGTTAAGGTATGTGGGTTTCAACCATTGGGTCTTTTCACCCATGGTTCCTAAGCTTCCTTTTTACATAAATTTCATGATTCTAAGTTGATTTACTTATGAGTCTCACTTACTATGAATTTGACTATGAACTATGTTAGGGTTTCATAAACGTGTGACTGTTTGAACATGTTTTGAGCTATGAATCTAGTATCTATTTTGAGATTTGATGAAAGGTTTCAATGTATATTGTATGAGGGTTTTACCAAGTACTAGTGGGTTAATTTACTTCAAATTTTCTTGCATGATTTCACTCTTGAATTGCATGGTTTTACACTAGTATTGCACACCCACCAAGTATTTGATAAAATATTCGATTTAGGGTTCTTGAGCTTTTGATGATCCATTGCATGTCCTATGACTTGAATGACTTTATGATGATGGAAGGAAGGTATATATATGTTGATTTCATGAAAAGCATCTATAATGTTGCAAGTTGACCACAACTTGTTGAGGGGGTGCTATGCCTCAATCACCATGGATGGTAGGGTGAGACAATCATCAACCAAATTAAGGGGTTGATACCTTAATCACTATGCATGGTAGGGTGAGACAACCATCAACTAATTGAGGGGTTAATACCTCAATAACCATGGATGGTAGGGTGAAACAACCATCAAATAATTGAGGGGTTTATACCTTAATCATCGTGGATGCTAGGGTGTGATAACCATCAACCAATTGAGGGGTTAATACCTCAATCGCCTCTCCAAGGGGATAGTAGGCCTTGGACATGATGGTCTCTTACTATACATGTAATATGTTCTATATAAGCGTGTTTTACTCAAGCATCATTCATGTATGCCATATTGCTATATGATCAGCCATTGTCTAATTATGCATTTCGATTATGTTGCCTATCTCTTGTTGCATTGCATCCTATATACTTAGTACATTTAAATATACTAACACATACTTTATGCCTACATGATGTTACCTTGTAGGAACCAGAGCTCCTCACGATCATCCTTATCCTCCTCGTGACTAGTACTACCTTTACAAAGCAAGTTCGTGAGTCCTCAACTCCGAGGACATACTTCTCTTGATTTATGCTATGTGTTAATTCTTTTTATGTTGGAAACGTATGGTTATGAGGATGAGCTCGGAGATTGTCTTGGCCCCTGCTCCTATCTATGTGTTAGAGGTATTGTTGGAACCTTGATATGTTAATGCTATACTATTGGCTTGTTATATTTCTATGGTATCAAAGATGTCCCTTAGCCCTGTATTCCCCTTTTTCTATCTATTGTTGTTGTACAATTGCTTCCACGACTAATGATGTGTAATGATATGCTAAGAGGCTTTTTAGGGGTCCCCTTCGGGTTTCCTATTTGCCGTGTCACATCTAGGCCCTAGGCTTGGGTCGTGACATTTTGATCTTTAAGACAAGAAATAAATCTACACTTGACCACCACATCACGACTTTCCCACTCAATGATGGGTGTATTAGAGAATTGGAATCTAACTTTACGAGTCCTACAATCAATAGAAGCATGATATGCATATAACCAATTCATGCCAAAAATAATATCAAAATCCACTATGTCAAGTTCAACAAAATCACAAGGCAAGACTTTATGCAATATAGACACAAGACAATCTCTATAGAATCTTTTAACAACAATGGACTCACCAACGGGGGTAGACACTTCATAAGGTTCACACAACAATTCGAGACACACATGAAGCTTATTGGCAACAAAATGAGTAATGAAAGAAAGATGGCATCTAGATCTATCAAAGCATACACATCATAATTAAAAACCTTTAACATACTAATAACAACATCGGGCACCTCATCCACTCCTTTATTTCCTTGGAGAGCATAAAACCTCTTTTGCCTTGGAGCACCCCCTTATTGGCCTGGCTTTGCCATTTAACCTGCATTAGCACCTTGGCCTTGAGGATGACCATCTGTGCCTTTGTTTTGAGCATAAGGACAATTAATAACCTTGTGAACCATCTCACCACAACCAAAGCAAGCATTAACATTTTTCAAACATGGACCACCATGGTTTCTCCCACACTTTTGGTACTTAGGATAGGTCATCCTACTATTGCCACCTTGGAATCTTGGGTTAGACACCTTATCATTAGCAAAACTCTTGTTAGGAGCATTGGAGGCCCCTTGACCTTGGAACTTGTGACCTTGACGAAATCGGCCACCCTTAACACCTTGGAAGCCACCCTCAAATCGAGCCCTTTTGGACTCCCCATTTTCCCTCTTTCTAAGCTTTTTCCACTCAAGTTGTTCCACATATGTCATGAGCTAAGAGAAATCCATATCACGTACAAGCATTGTGGTATGACACTCTTCATTTACCAAGTCGGACACTCCCGACACAAACTTGTTCATCATTGATCTTGGATTGGCAACCAAATGAGGAGCATACTTGGAAAGCTTGTTGAACTTGAGAGCATACTCCCTCACACTCATGGAACCTTACTTGAGGTTCATAAACTCCACCATCTTAGCCTCTCTCAACTCAATAGGGAAGAACCGGTTGAGGAAGATGGCTTTGAACTCCTCCCAAGGAATATCATTATCATTTCTCCTCTCCAATTTCCATTGAGCAAACCAAATTTGCGTCGTACCTTTTAAGTTGGTAGGATGCTAATTCTTCCTTCTCCTTTGAATTTACCCCCATGATAGATAGCACCTTATACACCTCATCAATAAACTCTTGAGGATCTTCCTCCGCCTTGGACCCATGCAACTCTGGAAGGTTCATCCTTGTGAAATCCCTCACCCTTGAGGTTAGAGTAGGAGCATGAGGAGCTTGATACCCTTGGTTTATTTGATTGATCATCGCATGGGCCAACATTGTGATGGCATCCAGGAACTCATCTTAGGCTACCTCTCCATCTTGAGGAATAGGAGGGGCCGATTACTTCTTGGGTGTATGGGCTCTCTTTAGTCTTCCTCTCGGTAGTGGCATGATCTAAAATAGAAAAAAGCATTTGTTGGGGGGGACCTCATCTTTACACCTAAAGCACGACATAGATCATGAAGAAGTGAAACATTTCCTAAATGCCTCATAGCCTCCCATTCATAGTTGCAGTGCTCTTCACAACCATGAATAAGACTATACTTGATGGGGTGTGTTAGATTTTCGAGGACCATTAACAACCTAGTGCTCTGATACCAAGCTTGTCATGACCCAAGCCTAGGGCCTAGACATTACACGACGAATGAGAAGTCCGAAAATAACCCAAACAAGCCACTTAGAATATCTTGTACACATCCTTGGTTGCGAAAATAAAAATTAGCATCAATAAGAGTCAAGTATAAAAAAGGAAGCGGGACTAAGGGAAGTCTTTCATAAACATAGAAATAGAAAAAGAGTTAAGCTCAAAGCATATACAAACTTAGTATCCAACAACACCTCTACTTTAGAATGGAGCGGGGTCCAAGACACTTATCGGGCTCACCCTCATAATAATATGTGTTCAAAATAAAAAGAAAAGTCTCAACATAGCATGAGTAATATAGTAATTTTCCTTGGAATTGAGGACTCACCAAATGCTTTCTTCAAAGTATTGGACTAGCCATGTGGAGGAGGATGATTGAAAGGATCTTCAGTCCCTACATAGTAATATCGTGTAGGCATATAGTATGTATTAGTATGTTTGACTGTACTAAGTATGCGGGATGCAATGCAACTGTCACGACCAAGTCCCGTTAAGACGGACTAGCACCCGTTGCCGATAAGGCTCGATATATATATATATATATATATATATATATATATTATAAGGGATTTCTTCATTAAACATGCCTTTAAGAAAGTAAACAGTAATAATAAGCCAAAAGGAAATGCAAATGGCTAGGCCGTTGGGGCCACATTTTCTATAGTACGAGACATGACCACACTTTAATTTACATAGTCTACAAAGCCTCTAGATAAGGAAAAGTATCTAATAAGGGTTGGGACAGGCCTTGCCTCGAGTAACTATATAATATAAAAATATAAGTTCTAGACACATAAAGCTCCGAAGCAACCTGGAGCTTGGTAACAATAACTGAATATCCTGCACTCCTACTGGGGAGATCTACTATATGTACAATACAAAAATATAAACTCTAGACATGCAAAGCACCGAAGCAACCTGGAGCTTGGTGACCACAACTGGATATCCTATACTCCTACTGGGGAGATCTACTAGCACCTGTACCTGCAACATGAAATGCAGGTCCCCCGTAAGAGACGTCAGTACGAGATAGTGTACTGAATATTTAAGGCAAGAAATACTATATATGAAGTAACAACTCAAATGAAACTATGCACTAGTGTAGGATAAGAAACCACCTTTAGTCATACTGTGGAATTATGTACTTTATGTTCTTTTTATTACTTTTCCTTTACTGTATAATCTGTGCACAACATGTAAGACAAATGACTAGCTGATCAGTGGTAAATCTATATCGGGATTGACCCTAGCTAGGCTTTTCCTTTCACCCCTTGGGCTACCCCCCGTGATAGGATCAACCCTGGCTAGGTGATTCTTCCACCCCTTGGGTTACCACCCATCAATAAGTAATACACTTTACCTTTAAATTACCTTTGAGATAATTCTTTTGATGGTCACAATATTAGAGCTATAGGACTACATATATTGTATGTGACATGTAAATAATCATACAAGACAATATGACAATGAAAATAGTACGTTACACAAATAATAAAATGCGTATGAGATGAAACAACTCCTGAACTTTATTTAGGAACAAGAACCCATGTGTCATTGTATCCAAGTATGTATGTAGATATGAAGGTGACTATGTATGGGAGCATATGAATATGTGAAAGAGTGGAGACATGGTCAATAGTTGTGTCGGAGTTGGTAAGTTCCTTTATGTGCCAAGGAAGAATCTAGATTTTATGCCAAGTAATACGAAATCGAGTAGCTTACATACCTCACTGTACGACCTCGCTATTACCTCAAGATAATCTTCCCTTCCTACAAATATTTATCTAGAATATAGTAGGTGATAAAATTAGCATTAGCAGCCAATAGATACATCTTGGCNATACATATCATGTGCAGCCTATTTTAGTGCCATAATAGTCTTATAACAGCCCACAATGTACAACACATAATAATTCTACACAACATACAAATAAGCGGCATACCGTTACATCACTTCGCTACATTTTGACGTCGATAATTCCAAACCTGTTCCAACTTTAACCAAATAGTCCCCACTATATATACACATAAAACTAGTCCTAAAATAATTCAAAAACAATCCTCAAAATAGGTGGAGGATGTGAGACCATAGTCCTCAATCAATCAGCCCACAAGTTTCTATTACGAGCACAATTACGATATCACACAAGAACTCACTTTCATGGACTATAAAAATGGTGCAACAGCCTTTATACATCATTATAGAACCTATAGTCATTAAGAACAGTAGCCTCTCTTCATAATCAATCCAACCAAAAAGAGAAAAGCTTCCAAATAAACAAGAAAAATATATAACAACTTTTAGAACACATGTTGTCTAACAATTTTAGCAGAAGTATAATCAGCTTAGCCTCTTATTTTACATAAGAAAACCATACTAAACAAATAAGTATTCTTGATTACCTTTACCCTCAAGGTGTAGGGATTCTCCAAGAACCCTAAAAGTCTCTTGTGGCTGCTTGTAAAGTCAAGAAAGTGTTGAGAGAGAACTTTCAAAGCAATCTGATTTTTTTGTTCAAGTTAAAATGGCTTATGGGAGCTATTTTAAACCCTTTTTAAAGGGAGACATTGGACCAACTACTGAGGCATTTTTAACCTTTCTTTACTAAGCTGGTGGTGCAACTTCTTTCCCCTTTCACTTGGGCCTTATTGGGTTCAAATTAATTGGGCCTTGGCTGCCCACTTTTCCCCTTTCTCCACATCGATAAACAAGACTCTACATAGACATGGCTTCCCTTTCACTTGGGCCTTATTGGGTTCAAATTAATTGGGCCTTGGCTGCCCACTTTTCCTTTTTCTCATTACTTAATTTTGGCCTAATTCACCAAGTGAGTTTTGTTGTACTTGGGTCTTTTCTCTATTATTCTTGGACTAAAAATATAGTCTATCTATGGTACTAAAACAAGGACTAAAGTTACACCCTTAACACAGACTTTATTCATAATCGGACTTGAATAAATTCGATGTCAAGCCTTGTCTCCATTTAGCTAGCAAATTTAAGCTAAGTAAGTAGGTGACTCACCTGCTAGCTTTCTAAGTCCTACAAGCACCTCATTTCTCTCACTTCATTTAAGGTTGTAAGCTCCTCAATTTGACTTAAAAGTTATTTACACTCGACCCTCTTTAGCGTTAGACATACATATCGCCCTCTAATTTGAGATTCAAGCACTTTTAAAAATTGGCGCTAATTTGAAAAGCCATATCATGTTTTATTTGCATAGTACTAGTATTATAAGATGTGCAGTGTTACAACAACAAAGTCATAAACCAATGTATTCAAAATACATAATCATAATAAATGGATATATACTCTCAATATGACATGCATGATCAATGCTTATAATAGAACATGCTTCTAAAATATTTAACTTGCATAACATATCGTACATATGTGGGAAGAGACCTTAACTGACATAGATCAAGAAGCTACAACTTGGAATCCAAGGCATGACACCCCATCGGTATAAGTGACCGAACATGACACCCCTGAAAAAGTGTGGTCTACTTGCCAAGGTAAACCAAACATGATAACATGAACTAGATGGATCCACTAGTATAGCAAGGGCAAAAGATATAATCCTATGGTCGCACATAGTTTAGAGACAAAGGACTTTATATAAGGACCTCTTGAGTCGAGCCTCCATCTTAAGCCTCAATCGGTGCTAAGTCTAATCCCATAGAATACTTAAAATAATCATACTTAAATAACTTGTAAGAAATATGATAACATGACATGAGTAGCTCTTTCACATGTTTAATCTCTACTAGTGAGCCTAACTTGAACATGGGAGTAAATAATAATCATACATGATCCCTTGCCTTGACAGAAATGGCTCACAAGAGGTTAAAATCTTGAAATAGGGCTTAACTTTATTCTTGTAAAATCATACAAGAATTTATCAACTTGAAACAAGGGGGTGCGAATATGAGTTAATATGCTCGCCCGTTGACCAAGTTGTCTAAGTATGATCTATTTAATGGTTGCAGATCTGAGGGCTCACATGAGTAAATTCATTTTGGGTATCTCCAAATTAGTCTCCAAAGAATGTAAGATGGTGATATTGGTCAAGAAGATGGATATTTCCTATGTAATGATGTAGGCCAAACAAATTCAAGAGAAGAAGCTCTGAGAGAGGGAAAGGGAGTCCAAGCAAGCTTGTGTAGATGGTGGAAACTATTCTCACCAAAGAAATGGTGGCTGCAAATCTCAAGGAGGCCCAAGGCAAGGATCCACCAACACTCCTCCTCCCAGTAAGGACAAAGAGGTTACACCAAAGCCCCAAAGTCCTAATTTCCCCAAGTGTGGAAGACACCATAAAGGGGAATGCTTAGCTAGGTCCAATGCCTGCTTCACTTGTGGAAAGCCCAGTCACCATACCAAAAACTGTAGGAGTGGATGCACAGGACCCCAAGGACAAAGTGGTCAAGCTCATTGTGCCTAAGGGCCAACTAGGTCAAAGCCCTTCACAGTCGCCAAGCGGTTGAGGAAGCCCCAAATGTGGTTATCGGTATGTTACAAGTTTATGGTTCAGTTGCATATGCACTTTTAGATCTGGGAGAAAACTTGTCTTTTGTAACCTTATTCTTTGCATATAATTTCATGCATGTCGTAAAGTCCTCTATGAGTCTTATGAGGTGAATAACCCCGTGGGTGAGTCTATCATAGCTCGAAGAGTCTATAGGGGTTGTCCCATTTCTATTGTGCATAAAGTAATCCCATGTGATTTAGTTGAGTTCTCCATGGTAGACTTTGATGTAATTTTTAGGATGGATTGGTTTCATGCTTCGTTTACATCCATTGATTGTAGAACACGTAGGGTTATATTTCATTTCCTTAATGAGCCGATTCTTGAATGAAAGGGTAGCAACTCGTCATATAAGGGTCAAATCATTTCTTTTGTTAAGGTGCATAAGATGATTTTCAAGGGATGTATCTACCACTTGGTGAGGATCAAATAAAGATGTCTATTCTGAAGTTCCCTCCCTTAAGTCGGTTCCTGTTTTATGTGAATTGCCCAATTTCTTCCTAGGTGAGTTACTAGATGTCTCTCTCGAAAGAAAGATAGACTTTGGTATAGATCTTTTACTCGATACTCTGCCCATCTCAATCCCTCCTTATAGAATGGCTCCCACAGAATAGTAGAAGTTAAAAGAGCAACTGAGAGATTTCTTGGAGAAGGGTTTTATCTGACCTATCGGTCTCTATGGGGTGCCCCGATGCTATTCATAAGAAAGAAGGATAGGTCTCTCTGCATGTGCATTGATTACTTCCATCTCAATAAGATTACCATAAAAAATAAGTATCCTCTCCCAAGAATAGATGATTTGTTGATCAACTACAAGGGGCCACTCACTTCTGTAATGACCCCCCAGTTTAGGAGCCCTAAGTGCAAAGAAGTTGGCCTAAAAAATGACTGAGGACCTGGTTCACGAGATAGTATATGGCCCGTGGAATTTTCTATAGCTCATAGAATGGTTCCTAAGTGGGATTCCAAATATGAAGAAATTTTGAGTTTTAAGGAAGTTAATCCACGACTTATCTGATAGCTTGTAAAATGTTATTCGGATCGTATAAGGTCACGTAAAATGGGGTCAGATACAAGGTGAGGATTTGGCTAGGTTTAGAAGAACTCTATGAGTCTAACTACGACCTGTAGAAATTAGTAAGGCCCATCTTATTTGTCATGATTCCTAATTAAGCAAAGGCTATATTTTAAGATTCTTTAGTAAGCCATCAGATGAACGGGTCTATGACCAATAAAACCATATATGGCCTGTAAATGAGGTCTCGTATATGGCTTTCAACAATTTTAATTATGGGGTAATTTGGTCATTTCCTATTATTGTATTCCTAGACTACGTCATTTGGGTGATGAAAAGGGGGACCTATATTAGTTTTCAAGCCCCAAAAACACCCCTCTTTCTCTCATTCCTCTAATTCCAAATTCCTAAGGAAAAGAGCTCTTAAGAAAAAAGTTTAGGGTTTCCCCAATTTCCTTCTTCAAGACTTCAACTCAAATTCTCCCTAGTTTCTCAGGTATGTGAGTTGATTTATGAGTATCTTTTCAACCATAACTTCCATATTAGGTATTTTTCCTTTTCATTAAGTTCCTAAGTTTGAATGCATGCTTATGATGATTTTATGATTCTTATGCTGCTATATGATGTTCTTAAGTTCAATGACTATTTGTTAAGTAAATACACTTATATTTTTGAGAGGTGATATTGATTCTAAGATGGGTCTTGATATGATTAAAGTTGAATGATTTTGATATTTCCTTATATGAAATTTCTTAAGGATTATGTGATTATAATTGTTCCATAGATTAAATAAGCCCACCTTATTTTTCAAAGAAAATGCTTATGAATTATGACTAAGAATAATGCATCTATGACGAGCTTCAAGGTTAAGTTTTTCAATGATATGTGTATAGTGATTATTGCCCTAAATGATGTTTAAGAAATATTTTAACTTGGAGCTACTAATGTGCTTTCAAAATACAACACATTTAATGTCTAAAATAAAGTATTTTGTGAGTTCTTAATGCGACTTTTTATGGTTTTTATGTATTTTTTTGTTGTTATTGCAGAAAAGGTAGGTTGGCATGATTTTGGGAGAAATATTACAGATGTTGCTGAAGTGCAAGACATACGAGCTCACCTACGAGTCGTAGCCCAAGCTATGAGTCATAGGGTGATCTCGTAGCCTGAAACAGAGAGCAAAAATCAGAAATCTGCTAAGTGGAGGTCAACCTTACTAGGCTACCCTACAAGTCATAGGTCTCACTATGACTCGTATAGGTGGACTCTTAGCAAGAAATAGAGAGCTAAAATTTGAGACCAAAACCTGAAGGCCTAGGCTACTAGAAGAGTATACGAGTCGGAGCTCAAGCAACGACTCATACCAGTGGGTTGTAATAGTCAAGTTCAAAATGCCAAGTGCTTGATATGAGACCTCGATTACAGCTCGTAGGTCACCCTATGAGTCATACCTATGAAGCATACTTGCTGCCAGCTATCTTTCCTGTGTAATTTTTAGGGTTAAGTTTGTAAATACTATATATACTTTATGTTAGGGTTTATTTTAGGGGGATCCCAGACATGAATATTGAAGACATCCTTTGAATATTCTCTCTAGAGTATTTTTAGGGTTTTAGTGTAGATTTTCATTTTCTCTTGGAAAACCCACTTTTGGGGATTGCAAATCTTACGTTGTATTCATTCTTAATCTATCAAACTTGTGGTTTGCAACTTGTGGTGTTATCACTCTTCATTGCTTCTGGTAAAATTCTCAACTATGTCTTGTATTTGCATTTTTGTTGGTTTTGCCTTAAGCCATGAGTAGCTAAGCACTCACAACTTGGGGTTGTGAGAACCATGGTTAGTTGACTTGAGATAACTTAGATTTATCATATTTCTATGATTGGAATTTTGCATGTATTATCTATTTTCCTTCATTTTGATTGTTGTTTGGTGGTGGCAAACACCAAACCCTGCCTACTATCATGATTATGACCAAAGTAGTGATAAATAGGAAAAGGGAAGTAGATGATAGGATTTGATTGATGCGTTCTCGTCTAATCAACCAAACCTGACAACGGGAGGTTGACAAGGACAATAGGTAATGGTTAGTTGGCACACCATGGTTGCCGACCAAAGGCCATGGTGAAATTTGACCTTCACCTTCACAAGAGGGCTGAAAAAAACTAAGTTACTATCCTGCAAGCGAATTTCCAATTGTAGTTATATTGTCTAGGGTAATCAAGTCAATGAACTATGGGAAACACAATTCCCAAGTTGTCCCTAAAATTTAGTATTTCCTCATATAGTAGTATAGTGGTTGTCTTACTTTGTTCTTAAATCACAAACCCTTTCTCCCCCATTTAGAGATTTTTGTTATAAATACTCGAAATGATTGATAGTGAATTCTTGTAGTCAAGCCCTATTTTCCCTGTAGATTTGACCCTAACCTTTAGTTAGGTTAATTGCTGACAGTCATCACTTTCTTATTAGAGCATGAACATCATAAAAAATTATGGCGCTGTTGTCGGGAAATATAACTAGGTTTTGACTTGATTTCACTATTAGTTAGTTCAAGTGTTAATTTCTAGACTCTCTTGTATTTTACTTTTATTTGTGTTTTTGTTGTTTGATTCTACTTGCAGGGTGTACTAGGTTATATGCCCAACACAAGGAACCAAGGCAATCCCTTAGCTTGAATCAATTTGGAGATCCATCTACTTTTTAAAAGAATGACTCAGGTGAATGAGAATATCACGGTTGAGGAAGAAATGAATGTGAATGACAATTTGGGAAGAGAAGAAAGTCCACCACTGAGGGATGATAAGCCGTAACTTAGGGGCTTCAACAAAAATGCTTATGGTTGGAACCAATATCGTTTGAACCCTATGGTGATGGACATTACTGGTGCTATAGTGTTACCCCCATTACCAACAGATGCTAAGTTCTTGGTGTCAGGTAGATTATTTCAAATGCTCCAAAACCATGGATTGTTTATAGGGCTACCTTCAAAGGGTCCCCATCATAATCTCCATAATGTTGTTTTCGTCTGCAAAAGTTCCATAGGGACACAAAATCTTTCTCTTGATGCTGTTAGTTTATGGGTGTTTCCCTTGTCACTAATCGACAATGTAGCCGCGTGGTTGTTTGAGCTTCCTCCAGGTACAATAACAAGTTGGGCAGAGCTTCAGAGAGTGTTTCTAGAAAGATATTTCCCAAGATCAAAGAAGTTAAAGCTCAAAGACCAAATAAACAATTTTGAGCAATTGTCGAGCGACTCTATTAATACCATGTGGGAGAGATTCACCAAATACTTAAGGATGGTCCCCGATCATAATATCATTGATGAGCAATTGTCGGATGACTCTATTAGTACAACATAGGAGAGATTCACCAAATGCTTGAGGATGGTTCTCGATCATAAGATTGTTGATGATGCCTTGGTTGAAATTTTCTATCGGGTACTTGATGAGAATAGTCAAGCCTGCACCGACACAATCATGGGAGGCATGTTTCTTGACCAACCTCTTGCATTGATAGCCACTAGGATAAAGTAAGTGGTTAAATCCAACAGAGCATGGGGGTCAAAGAGGGCGAGGTGCAATGAAGATTTCTTGTGTAGTCAACACCAACAATGAGCAAGCAAGGGTCAATGAAGAGATCATGGAGCAACTTGCTCAACTTCGTACAAGTATGGACTTGGTCTTGAAGAAAAACTAAGCAAGTGTCTATGTAGTCACCCACTAATCTCCTAAGGTTCCCATACATGAAGATCCATTCTTTGATGAAGATGCTTACTTCGTGAGTAACCAAGCGGTGGGTTTCCAGAATAACCCCCAAGGGTCCAATTCAAACTATTGGAGGCAAGGTTCCCGAAATCAAGGTCGAAACTACAACTGTGATGGTGCATATAGAGACAATTAGGGTGCTACCATGAAAGTGAAAGAGTGTCGGATGCCGAATGGGGAAGAAGAGATGGCTATAGGAATGGATCTTATGTGCCACCTCACAACCGTGATGCCGGATCAAGTAGGATTAAAGAGATATTTGACAAATAGTTAAAGAGAGTCGATCACTAAGATGAGACCTTGAAGGAAATGAAATCAGACATTTCAATCATTAACCAGAAGGTAGAGTCTCACTCTATGGCAATTAAGCAGTTGGAATAATAATTTGGGCAAGTTTCTTCGTAATTGAACCAACACCAAAAGGGCACTTTACCAAGCAACACGGTTCAAAATCCTAAAAATGAAAGGCATTGTATAGCAGTCATGACTCATAGTGGTATGAACTCCACCAATCCACCAATAACTGGGGTTATGGATGGAAGCTGCAAGAAGAGGGTAAATGAAGAGACCAAAGCACATGGCACAAAAGAGCAACCAAAGAAATATAAAATCTTTCCAAGGCCCTCTCCACCTTTTCCCCAAAGGCTTGAGAAGAGAAAACAGGAAGGTAAGTTTGAACAGTTCTTGGCAATGCTTAAGAAGTTGTCAGTGGACCTCCCTTTGGTTGAAGCTCTAGAGAAGATGCCTGGGTACGCCAAATGGATGAAAGATCTAGTAAAAAAGAAGCAAAAAGTTAGCCAAGACCTCTCCCAAAGTTTTCAATATTGTAGTGCCATCACCATAAAGTCTTTAGTGCAAAAGCATGAAAATACGGGTGCACTCACCATACCATGCATTGTTGGGGAACTTACATTCGCCAAAGCACTATGTGATTTGGAAGCCAGCATTAACCTAATGCCTCTTGATGTATTCAGAAGACTTAGCTTGGATACCCTTATTCCTACAAAGATATGATTGCTAATAATAGATAGAATAGTCAAGAAGCCTATGGGAATGCTTTATGATGTGCTGGTCAAGGTAGATAAATTTATATTTCTTGTAGATTTAGTTATCTTTGACTATGAGGTTGATTTTGCAGTTGCGATTATATTGAGGAGACTTTTCTTAGCCACAGTTCGCGCATTGGTTGATATGGAAAAGGGTCTACTCACTTTCAAATTTCGTAAAGAGGCAGTTATGTTGCAAGTTTGCCAATAAGATAGAAGGAGTTGTGAGTTTTAGGTCGTCTCAATGATTGAAATAAGTGAGGATAATGAAGTGAAGATCCCAATTGAGTTGAGGCTGAGAATCGAACCTTTGGTAGTTGTGTTGATAAATTTTAATTATGAAAGTATTCTTGATTATGAGGAAATGATAAATGCTCTTGGAGTGTCATTTAGGCCTAGATGACAGGCCAGGTTGGAGTTAGATCTGTGCAATAGGGAGACTCCACCTACGAAGCCTTTCGTAGAAGTGCTAACTGAGTTAGAATTGAAGGCACTACTAGTGCATCTAAAATATGCTTACTTGGGAGAAAATAGCACACCACCAGTCATAATTGCAGCCTTAAATGAGGTCCAAATAGAGGCCCTCGTCTCCATTCTGAAGCAACTCAAAAGGGCCACTAGATGTATAATTACAGATATCATAGGCATACCCCCGGGGATATGCATTCACAAGATTTAATTAGTCAAGGTTTATAAACCAAGTATCAAACATCAGAGATAGTTGAACCCCCAATACAAGAGGTTATATGGAAAGAAATCATCAAGTGGTTAGACGCAAGAGTAATCTATCCGATCGCCGACAGTGAATGGGTCAGTCAACGGCGTTATGTTCTAAAGAAGGGAGGGATCACAATGGTGCCTAATGCGAAAAATGAGTTGATTCCCATACAACCAGTCACCAGATGGAGAGTGTGTATGGATTACAAAATACTCGATGCTTCTACTGAGAAAGATCATTTTCCTATGCCCTTCATAGATCAAATGCTTGACAGACTTGTAGAGAAGGGATGGTATTTCTTCCTTGATGGGTATTCAGGGTATAATCATATTGTTATTGCACTGGAAGATGAAGAGAAAATAACTTTCACATATCTATATGGTACCTTTGCATTTAAGAGAATGCCTTTTCAACTATATAATGCTCCAACAACATTTCAAAGATGCATGATATCTATTTTCTCGGATATGGTTGAAAGCACTATTGAGGTGTTCATGAATGATTTTAGTGTTGCTGGCCAGTCCTTTGAAGAGTGCTTGCTACATCTATGCGATGTGTTATAGAGATGTGTTGAGAGCCACCTAGTGCTGAATTAGGAGAAATTTCATTTTATGGTCAAAGAAGGCATCGTGCTTGGTCACAGAATTTCAGGCAAAGGAATTGAGGTGGATAAAGCAAAAATTAAAGTTATCAAGACATTGTCACCACCAATTTCTGTGAAAGGTAACAGGAGTTTGTTAGGCCACGTAGGGTTCTACCGTAGCTTCATAAAGGATTTTCCCAAGATCTCACAACCTTTGTGCAAGTTGTAGGAAAAGATGCAAAGTTTGTGTTCGATGATGCATGTATACAAGCCTTCGAAGAATTGAAAAGAAAGTTGACTTCCACACCTATTTTGTTGTTCCAGATTGGTCAAAACCCTTTGAACTAATGTGTGACGCAAGTGGAGTTGCGCTAGGTATGGTACTAGGGTAACATAGGGAGAAGATTTTGCATCCTATCTACTATGCTAGCAAAGCACTTAATGTGGCCTAAACAAATTATATAGTCACGAAATCGGAATTGCTTCCCTTAGTTTTTGCCTTTGAAAAATTTCAATCATACTTGTTGGGAGCTAAGGTGATAGTGCACATAGGCCATGCAACACTCAAATATCTGATGGCTAAAAAGGATACAAAACCGAGACTGATCATATGGGTACTCCTCTTGTAAGAATTCAATTTTGATATGATTGACAGAAAGGGCTCAGAAAATCAGGTAGCCGACTATCTTTCTAGATTAAAAGATAAAGCTATGGTGGAATTTGATAATGGTCTTGACATCAATGATTTATTCCTCGACGAGAGAGTGTTGGCGGCCTCACATGATCTTATCTCTTCGTTTGTGGACTATGCTAACTACTTGGTAAGTGATATAGTGCCTCCTAATTTGAATACCCATCAAAGTTGTAAGTTTATGCACGACGTGAAGAAGTTCTTCTAGGATGAACCATATTTATTTCGTGTTTGTGTAGATGGATCATTCGTAGATGTGTTCCAGAAGTGGAAATGATGAGTATTCTTGAAGCATGCCACTCATCGTTGGTGGGTGGCCATCACAGTAGAGCTCGGACAACTTATAAGGTGTTACAATATGGCTACTATTGACCGTCTATACATCAAGACGACCATAATTATGTTAAGTCTTGTAATAGAGGAGCTCGAACTGCTTACAAGGCATTACAGTGCCGCTACTATTAGCCATCTATACATCAAGATGCCTATGATTATGTTAAGTCTTATGATAGATGCCAAAGAGAGGGCATGGTCTCGTGAAGACAAGAACTTCCTCTAAATCCTATTTTGGTGATAGAACTATTCGATGTTTGGGGTATTGACTTTATGGGACCCTTTGTTAGCTCTCATGGTAATAAGTACATCCAGGTTGCAGTTGATTATATCTCTAAATGTGTAGAGGCTATAGCCTTACCAAACAATGAGGGATAGAGTGTTATTGAGTTTCTCCAAAGAAATAATTTTTTCTAGGTTTGGTACACCTCGAGCAATTATCAGTGATGGAGGTTCTCATTTTTGCAACCGATTGTTCAAAGTTATCATGCCTAAAATCCTATTAAGGTGGATTGGCACTCGTTGTTGATAAGACTCGGGAGAACCAACTTGTATCCACGCACTTTCCATACATATTATAAGGGCTTTCTATATTTAATATGCTTTCAAGAAAGTAAACAGTAATGACAAGCCAAAAGGAAATACATATGACAAGGCCGTCAGGGCCATATTGTCTAAAGTACAAGGCATGACCACACTTTAATTTATATAATCTATAAAGCCTCTAGATAAGGACAAGTATCTGATAAGGGTTGGGACAGGCTCCACCTCAACTAACTATACAATACAAAAATGTAAGCTCTAGATGCACAAAGCTCCAAAGCAACCTAGAGCTTGGTAACAACAGCTGGACATCCTGTACTCCTACTGGGGAGAGCTACTAGCACATGTACCTTGAGCATGAAATGCAGCTTCCCGTAAGGGATGTTAGTACGAGATAATGTACTGAATATGTAAGACAGGAAATAATGTATATGAAGTAACAACTCAAATGAAACTATACACTGGTGTAGGAAAAGAGACCACCTTTAGTTATACTGTGGGATAATATAAATTATGTTCTTTTTATTACTTTACCTTTACTGGATAATCTGTGCATAATATGTAATACAAATGACCAGCTGATCAGTGGTAAATCTATATCGGGATCGGCCCTTGCTAGACTTTTCCTTTCACCCTTAGGCTATCCCCCATGATAGGATCGACCCTGGCTAGATGATTCTTCCAGCCCTCGGGTTACCACCCATCAATAAGCAGTATACTTTACCTTTTAATTACCTTTGAGATGATTCTTTTGGTGATCATAATATTGGAGCTGTAGGAATGTAGATATAGCATGTGAAATGTAAATAATCATACAAAACAACATGAAAATGAAAAGAGTACATTACATAAATAATGAAATACGTATGAGATGAAACAACTCGTGAAATTTATTTAGCAAAAAGAACCCATGTTACTTGGTATCCACATATGTATGCAAATTTGAAGGTGACTATGTATGAGAGCATATGAACATGTGAAAGAGAGGAGAAATGGTTAATAGTTATGTCAAAGTTGGTAAGTGCTTTTATGTGCCAAGGAAGAATCTAGATTTCATGCCAAATAATTAGCCTTACATACCTCATTGTACCACCTCGCTATTACCTCAAAATAACATCCCTTTCCTCCAAATATTTATCTACAATAGAGTAGGCAATAAGACTTGTATTAGTAGCTAAGTAACACTTCTTTGCAGTCCAATCTTATAAAAATTAACATCTGGGCAACAAGCTTGTATTTAGCGACCCAAAGGCATTCTTTCAACCTTTCCACTTATAGTCATATTTTCTAATAACTATTCTTATAATCTTATAAAAAGTAACATCTGGGCAGCAAGCTTGTATTTAGCAACCCAAGGGCATTCTTTCAATCTTTCCACTTATCGTCGTATTTTCTAATAATAATTCTTATGCATATGTAATATACAACTTGTTTTATACCTTTAACAGTCTTACAACAGCTCACAAGTCACAACACATAAAAATTATACACAACATACAAGTAGGCAACATAATATTACGTCCGTTTGCTACATTACGACGTCAATAATTCCAAACCCTTACTAACTTCAACCAAACTTTTCCCACAATACTTATACATAAAATAGTCCTAAAATAGTTCAAAAATAGTCCTCAAAATAGGTGGAGGATGTTAGACCATAGTCCTCAATCAATCAGTCCACAATTTCTACAAACAACACACTTAGGATAACACGTTAAACCTCGATTGTTTACGTATAACCAAATAGTGCAACGACCTTTATACATCATTATAGAATTGAAACAAATTAAGAAAAACAACCTTCTTTCATAATCAAGCCATCCAAGAAGATAAAAGGTCCTAAATAAACAAGAAAAGTATACAATAACCCTTGGAACACATGCTGTCCAAAAGTTTCAGTATATACCTAACCAGCATAGTCTCTTATTTTTCATAAAGAAACCTTACTAAATACACAACTATAATCACTTACCTTTACCTTCAAGTTTGCAGGCCTCCTTAATAACTCTAAAAGCTTCTTGTGGTTGCTTTACAAAGTCAAGAAAGAATAACAAAGAACCTTTGTGAAAGCTGTAATTTTTAAAGTCTAAGAATGACTTGAAGGTTCTGCTTGTAACCCCTTTTAAAGGATTACTTTGGTAAAATTTCTTTTATATTTTAGGCCTTATTTTATCAAGTTAGTAATGTACCATTTTGCCCCTAATGCTTGGGCCTTATTAGGTTGCAAACTGATGGGCCTTGGTTGCCCATTTTTCCCCTTTCTCTTTACTTAGTTTGGGCCCAAATTATTAAGTAAAATGTGATGTACTTGGGCCCTTTTCCTATTCTTCTTGGGTTGTAAATATTTTCCATTTACGATGCTAAAATGTGGGTTCAAGTTACACCCTTAACACAGACTTTATTCATTATCGGACTTGGACAAATTTGATGTTGGGCCTCATCTTCATCTAGCTAGCAAGTTTAAGCTAAGCAAGTAGGTGACTCACCTACTAGCTTCCTAAGTCCTACAAGCACCTCAATTCTCTCACTTTGTTTAAGGCTGCAATCTACTCAATTTGACTTAAAACTTGTATACACTCGACTCTCTTAAGCGTTAGACGCATATCTCACCTTCTAATATGAGATTCAAGTACTTTTAAAAATAGGCGCTAATTTGACTAAGCCATATCATGTTTCAGGTGCATAGGATAAGTACATGTAAGGTGTCGGGTGTAACAGAGCTATCCTTAAGAGTATGGTGTGAGGCACCGAGTGTCAACCCCATACCATTCCCAAACAAATGGAAAGTGAAAGTGTCGAATAGGGAGATAAAATAAATCTTATCGAAAACTGTGAATGTGAATCATACTGATTGGTCAAGGAAGGTAGATGATGCTTTATGGGCCTACCACATGGATTTCAAAACACCAATTGGAATGTCTCTAAATCAATTGGTGTTTGGGAAAGCTTGTCATCTGCTAGTTAAACTTGAGCAAAAGTCAATATGGGCACTGAAGAAGCTAAATCTAGACTGGAATGAAGCAGCAACATCTAGGTTAATGCAAGTAAATAAACTTGATGAGTTTAGACTACGAGCATATGAGAGCTCTGCCTTGTACAAGAAAAGAATAAAAATCCAGCATGATCACAGAATTGAGAACTGCCAATTTGCTCTAGGAGATATGGTACTACTTTATAACTCTAGGTGAAAATAGTTTCCTGGGATACTCAGATCCAAGTGATGGGACCTTTCAAGGTAGTACACATTTTTAATCATGGAGCCATTGAGTTAAAAAGCAGGGATGGTAAAATCTTCAAGATCAATGGCCAGAGGTTCAAACTGTACATGGGTGATATGGAAGAAATCAAGATAGTGGAAGATTGGGACCTTGAAGAGACATGGGTACAAAAAGCATCCTGGAGTGTCGCGATAATAAATCAGGTGCTTCTTGGGAGGCAACCCAAGGTATACCCCTTGTATATCCTCTCTATGTCTTTACTTTGAGAACAAAGTATTCTCTTTTGGTGGAGTGTGGGAAGTTATGGATTAAGGTGAAATCTGAGTAGCCTCGAGTGCATAACTTTCTCTATTTTTGATCCTAAGGTTTTCTTGTTGTGTTTCTTTTTCCTTGTGGATGTTTTACTTTTTTGTTGAACTAGCATGTCTAGGTAGTGTAGATAATTTTTAAACACTTAGTAGTATGATCTTATATATATAGTTTTAAATGCTTTTTAAATTTTGATGAAAATTCGATACCCTCAAATTTATGAGATTGTTGGTTATTGATGCAATCATGCATATTGATTATCTGGTGATATTTGTTCTGATAATGAAAAGGTAAGTTGAGGCTTAAAGCATGACCTGTGAGTCTATACTTGATTGTGTGTGTAATGCTATGTGTATTGTGAGCTTATCATGTATGTATCATGTATGGACTCAGAACTTGCCTTATTACTCTAAGATTGGTTTGGTGATGTAGTTGATTTGGAAGGGATCTTAGGCCTTTGTTCTTCTAGTAAGCCCACTTTTACCTAAATGACCTACCAAATGTGTTAGTGGTCCCTTTGTTCTAAATGTTTGAGCCTCTCATACACTGATTCTTTCTTGACACCTAGCTAGCTTAACCTTGTTTTATGAAATACCTTGATATTGCCCCTGGTCTATCCTTGAACATGTGAACCTTGATTGAGGCTGCAAGCTAAGTTGAGGGTGGTTACAAATGGTGGCCCTGGTTTAGGAAATAGATATTGTTTACTTCACCTCAGGTTAAAAGCCTAAGTTGGGGGTGGCCTTTATTGTGGTAAAGTGATGAAAATAAGGTGGTTGGTTGGGAAAGAAAGAAAGAATTGAAAAACCATGAGCCTGAGGAGGAAAAAGAAAAGAAAAGTTCCTTGAATTGAAGAAAATAGCAAAAATTGAGTTAAAAAATAAGGCACAGCTGAAAAAGAGAATGAAAGCACTCGACGAAAGCTTGATGTAGCAGAATAAGAATGGATTTAGTGAAAATGGTTGGGTCATGAAGGTAAATGTGTTGGTAAACATGGTTCAAGGATAGCTTTTAGTCACTACTTGCCTAAAATACCATACCAAAGCCCTATGAGCCTATGTTACAAGCCGTTAAGTTCTAAAGTCATCCAAATTCATTTTGTCACCAATCCAGAAATTGAGTATAGAGGCAAGCCTATGGTATTAGTCATTTTTCATGAATTTCATTTGTGAGAGTGAGAATGCTTGCAGAGTCCCTGAATTCTAAATGCTTTTGAGTGAGTAAGAGGGACTTCTTTTCTGTGAGGGCATTTGCACTGCTTGATTAGCATATGATTAACCCAATGTTTATGGAGGATTGATGCTTCTTAGCTTATCATAGTTGGGTTGCCAGATACATTATTGTGTTTTTATTTTGCTTGTTAGCTTTGGAATCTATTTTTGAAAATAAAAGTTAAGTACCTGAATTAGAGAGAATGATGTATTTGCCATGGGTATAGCTACTATGTATCTCTCATTGTCTGTTTAGATTGAGTCATTGCTTGAGGATAAACAATAGTTCTAAGTTGAGGGTGTTGATGTGCTGTCAAAATACAACACATTTGATGCCTAAAACAAGGGACTTTGTGAGTTCTTAATGTGACTTTTTATGATTTTTATGTTGTTATTGCATAAAAGGTAGGTTGGCATGATTTTGGGAGAAAATTATAGATTTTGCTAAAGTGCAAGACAAACGAGCTCACCTACAAGTTGTAGCCCAAGCTATGAGTCGTAGGGTGATCTTGTAGCCAGAAATAAAGAGCAAAAATCAGAAATCTGCTAAGTGGAGGTCAGCCTTATAAGGCCATCCTATGAGTTGTAGGTCTCACTACGACTCATATGGGTGGACTCATAGCAAGAAACAGAGAGCAAAATATTAGACCAAAAACTGAAGGCCTAGACTACGAGAAGAGCATAAAATCGGAGC
>DF360717.1:26102-42135 GCA_000787875.1 Solanum virginianum | reverse complement strand
GCTATGACTCTTACCAGTGGGTCATAAATGTCAAGTCTAAAATGCCAAGTGCCTGATACGAGACCCCAATTACGACTCGTAGGTCACCCTATGAGTCATATCTATGAAGCATACTTGTTACCAGCTGTCTTTTTTGTGTAATTTTTAGGGTTAAGTTTGTATATACTGTATATACTTTATGTTAGGGTTTATTTAGGGGAATACCAGACTTGAATATTAAATATAACCTTTGAATATTCTCTGTAGAGTATTTTCAGGGTTTTAGTGTAGATTTTCATTTTCTCTTGGAAAACCCACTTTTGGGGATTATAAATCTTACATTGTATTCATTCTCAATCTATCAAGCTTGTGGTTTGCAACTTGTGGTGTTCACTCTTCATTGCTTTGGGTAAAATTCTCAACTATGTCTTATATTTGCATTTTTGTTGGTTTTGCCTTAGCCATGAGTAGCTATGTACGCACAACTTGGGGTTGTGGGAACCATGAGTAGTTGACTTAAGATAACCTAGATTTATCGCATTTCTATGATTGGGATTTTGCATGTATTATCTATTTCCCTTCATTTTGATTGTTGTTTGGTAGTGGCCAACACCAAATCCTACCTACTATCATGATCCCGACCAAGGTAGTGACGAATAGAAAAAGTAAAGTAGATGACAGATTCGATTGATGTGTTCTCATCTAATCAACCAAACCTGACTAAGGGGAGGTTGACTGGGATAATAGGTAACGGTTAGTTGGCATACCATGGTTGTTGATGAAGCATCATGGTGAAATTTGACCTTCACTTTTACAAAAGGGCTGGAAGAACCTAAGTTACCATCCTGCATGCGAATTTCTAATTGTAGTTATGTTGTCTAGGGTAACCAAGTCAATGAACCATGGGGAACACAATTCCTAAGTTATCCTTAAAATTGAGTGTTTGCTCGCATTGTAGTAAATTATTTATCTTACTTTTATTCTTAAATCACAAACCCCCTATTCAGAGATTTTAGTTATAAATAATCCAAATGATTGATAGTGAATTCTTGAAGTAAAGCCCTGTATTCCCTGTGGATTCAACCCTAACCTTCGAGTTAGGTTAATTGCTGACAATGATCGTTTTCTTATTGGAGCATGAACATCATCAGCTAGCCCTATTGATTGCCACTTATAATTTTAAATTATCTTTAAAGATTTCGTGGCATGACTTAGCACCAAGAGGACTTGAGACTGGGGACTCATCCCGTTAATTGAGGAATGACCCCCTTGAAGCCAAATCTTAATATCCCTAACTATGTGCCACCATAGGAGCCTTTAGGCTTGGTTAGTGGATCCATGTAGTCCCCAAGGTTATTAAAAATATTATGTTTCGGATATCCACCTTAGAAAGTAGATTCCCCTTTTCCTAATGGAAGGAGTTTATTGGATTCCATGTAGTATCTCACATGGTCTTACTATCGGTTATGGTCTATTCCTACAAGTTTATATGATTCTGTGATATGTCTGGATTTTGCATTTTAAATGTGCATTGTCTCATATTGGTCTGAGTCGTACTCCTTGTGCATGTTTAATCCCATATCATATCTCATTAACCTTAGGTATGCTTATAAGTTATGTCTAATTATGATGGCATTACAATTTCATACATGCATTGCATCTCACATATTTAGTACATTAGAACATACTAATACATATTTGCCTGCATGATTTAATCATGTAAGGACAGGTACTCCTCCATCAGCTCATGGCTAGTATTCGGTGCCCAAGACTAGCTCTTCTATGTGACTTTTTATGATTTTTATGTTGTTATTGCATAAAAGGTAGGTTGGCATGATTTTGGGAGAAAATTATAGATTTTGCTAAAGTGCAAGACAAACGAGCTCACCTACAAGTTGTAGCCCAAGCGATGTTTTGTAGCCCATTTGAGGCACTTATTTCAGTATTGTATTGTCTAGATTTCCTTCTATTGATGGAGACTATCAGTTATCAATCCTATCGACTTATGATGTAGTTGGTATGCATATGGACAAAGTAAAGAATTAGTTATTTCTATTATTTTAATGTTGCTTCATTTTACAAAAGACCATAGGCCCTTTTCTCTTGTGATATTTCCACATTATGTTTATGTTTATTACCCATGAATGCTTGAGATGCTTAGATGGCTTGGGTGAGGTGCCTCCGAGCTTCTCATTCACCGTGTGATGACTAGGCCCCTAGGTCAGGTCATTATAAACTTGGTATTAGAGCACGAGGTTTTAATATGTTCCTCAGATATCTATGCATACCCTATAGCATAGAGTCTGATTTAAGGTTTTGAAGCATGCCACTACCTTAAATAAGAGGCTATGAGATAGTTTACGAAAGTCTTCCCTTCTTTCTCATTCAATGTTATGCCTTAGAGTTGAGTAAGATTTTTTGCTAACTAATGATCAGCTTTTGTTTCTAGATTATGCCACCTCGAAGAGCTCCCCACCAATGAGGCACTCTAAACCAACAAGTCCCTCCACTCCAGTAGCACAATAAAGTGTCTCATGTGGAGTTCAGATTGTTACCAGCTGTCTTTTTTGTGTAATTTTTAGGGTTAAGTTTGTAAATACTATAAATACTTTATGTTAGGATTTATTTTGAGAGAGGGGATTCTAGACTTGAGATATTGAATATTTTCTCTAGATATATAAGTGTCTCCCCAAGTGCCTACCCTAGCCTCTAGAGTCTGTGACTTCATGCGAATGAATCCATTGAAATTTCATGGGTCAAAGACGGATGAGGACCCTATGGAGTTTATAGAAGAAGCCTACCGGGTTGTGGCGATGATGGGTGTGCTGTCAGAGGAAAAACCTAAGTTGGTGGCTTACTAGCTTAAGGGAGTCGCCTAGATTTGGTACAAGCAGAGGGCCAATGAGAGAGGTCAAGAAGCGGATCCCATTAGTTAGGAGGAATTCAAGTGTGCCTTCCTAGATCGATTCTTCCCTATTGAGCTTAGGGAGGTGAAGGTCCAAGAATTTATCAACTTGTACCAAGGGTGTATGAGTGTGAGGGAATATGCCCTCAAGTTTACCCCAATTGTCCAAGTATGCTCTATTCATGGTCTCGAATCTGAGGGCCCACATGAGCAAATTCATTTTGGGTGTCTCCGACTTGGTCTCTAAAGAATGCAAGATAGAGATGTTGGTCAAAGAGATGGATATTTCCCACCTAATAATGTAGGCTAATCAAATTAAAGAGAAGAAGCTTTAAGAAAAGGCAAGGGAGTCCAAGCGGGCTCGTGTGGATGGTGGGAACTATTCTCACCAAAGGAGCGGTGGCTACAAATCTCAAGGTGGCCCAAGGCAAGGATCCACCAACACTCCTCCTTCTAGGAAGGACAAAGGGGTTTCCTCAAAGCCCTAAAGTCCTAACTTCCCCAAGTGTGGAAGACCCCATAAAGGGGAATGCTTAGCTAGGTCCAATGCCTATTTCACTTATAGAAAGCCCAATCACCACGCCAAAGTTTGTAGGAGTTGAGGCACAAGGCCCCAAGGCTAGAGGAGTTAAGATTATGGTGCTCCAAGGTCCAATTAGTTCTATGCCCTTCACGATTATCAAGAGGTTGAGGAAGCCCCATATGTGGTCACCGGTACATTATTAGTTTATGATTCAGATGCATATGCACTTTTAGATCCGGAAACAAACTTGCCTTTTGTAATCCCTTTCTTTACATATAAGTTTATGCATGTCCTGAAGTCCTCCATGAGCCTTATGAGGTGAGTAACCCTATTTCTATTCTGTATAAAGTAATCCCATGTGATTTAGTTGAGCTCTCCATGATATAATTCGATGTAATTTTGGAGATGGATTGGTTGCATGCTTCCTATTCCTCCATTGATTGTAGAACCCATAGGGTCAAATTCCAATTCCCTAATGAGCTAGTTTTTGAATGGGAGGGTAGCGATTCTTCATGTAAGTGTCGATTAATTTCTTTTGTCAAGGCCTGTAAGATGATTTCCAAAGGGTGTATCTACCAGTTGGTGATGGTCAAAGATGCCTCTTCCAAAGTTCCTTCTCTTGAGTCGGTTTCTGTCGTGAGTAAATTCCCTGATGTCTTCCCAGGTGAGTTACTAGATGTCCCTCCTGAAAAGGAGATGGATTTTTGTGTTGACCTTTTACCTGATACTCAGCCCATCTCAATCCCTCTTTAAAAAATGGCTCCTACAGAATTGAAGTAGTTAAAGGAGCAACTGAGGGATCTATTGGAGAAGGGTTTCATCTTACCTAGTAGGTCTCAATGTGGTGCCTCATTGCTATTCGTAAGAAAGAAGGTTAGGTCACTCCGCATCTGCATCGATTGTCGATAGCTCAATAAGGTTACCACCAAGAATAAGTATCCTCTTTCGAGTTTAGATGATTTGTTTGATCAACTACAAGGAGCCACTCACTTCTTCAAGATTGACTTGAGATTCGGGTATCACCAATTGAGGATAAAAGAAAATTACATCCCTAAGACAACTTTCTAGACTAAGTACGGTCATTTTGAATTTGTGGTGATGTCCTTTGGCCTCACTAATGCACCGAAAATATTTATAGACCTCATGAATAGGGTGTCCAAGCCTTACCTCGACATGTTCATTATAGTGTGTTCATTGATGACATTCTAATCTATTCATGAGGCGAGTAAGAGCACATGGAGCACTTGAGGGTAGTATTATAGGCCCTAACGGAATAGAAGGTCTATGCAAAGTTCAACAGGTGCGAGATTTGGCTAAATGAGGTTGCCTTCCTTAGGCACATAGTATCTAGAGAGGGCATCAAGGTTGATCCTAAAAAGACAGAGGCGGTAAGAAACTGCCAAGGCCATTAACTCCCATTAACATAAGGAGTTTCTTGGGTGTAGCGGGTTACTATAGAAGGTTTGTGCAATACTTCCACTAACATAAGGAGTTTTTTGGGTCTAGCCGGTCACTATAGACAATTTGTGCAAGATTTTTCTACAATTTCATTTCTACTCACCAAGGTAACTCAAAATAAGGCTAAACTCATGTGACGGATGAATGTGAAAGGAGTTTATAGACCTTGAAGGATCGATTGACTCTAGCCCCCATATTGACATTGCCAGAGGGGAATGGTGGTTTTGTCATGTATTGTGATGCATCCAGGATTAGGTTGGGTTGCATGTTAATGCAAAATGGTAAGGTGATTACCTATGTTTCATGATAGTTGAAAGTGAATGAGAATAATTAGCAAACTCATGACCTTGAACTTGCGGCGGCGGTGTTTGCCTGAAAGATCTGGCGACACCATTTGTATGGAGTCTTTGTGGATGTTTTAACCGACCATAAGAGGCTCCAACATGTGTTCACCCAGAAGGATCTCAACTTGAGGCAAGAACTATGGTTAAATCTACTCAAGGATTATGATTTGAGTGTGAAGTACCACCTCGGAAAAGCCAACGTGGTAGTTGATTCCCTTAGTAGAATTTCTATGAGTAGTATGTCCCATATAGAAGATGTTGGGAAGAGGGAGTTGGCTAGAGATGTTTATAGGTTAGGAACGCTGGGAGTGAGATTGGATAAGTTTAGAAATTGTGGTGTGATAGTTCTTCATAGGTCAATATCTTCTCTGATCGATGAGGTTAAGGCCAAGAAAGATCTTGATCCCACTTTGGTTGAGTTGAAAACTTTGGTGAAAGATAAAAATATATATGTCTTCTCACATGGGGGAGATGGTACACTCTGGTATCAAGGTAGGTTATGTGTGCCTAGTGAGGATGAGTTGAAGAAGTTGATCATGCAAAAAGACCACAACTTTTCCTACTCTAGTCATCCTGGCACTACCAAAATGTAGAGAGATTCGAGAGAAATTTATTGGTGGAATGGATGAAGAAGGATATTGCCTAATTTGTATCCAAATGCGCCAACTACCAGCAGGTAAAAGTTGAACACCAAAGGCCGGGTGGCTTAGCTCAAGATATTAATATTCCTACTTGGAAGTGCAAAGAGATCAACATGGATTTTGTAGTTAGGTTGCCAAGAACCAGAAATCATTTTGACTCCATATGGGTGATAGTTTTTGTAGTTAGGTTGCCAAGAACCAAAAATCATTTTGACTCCATATGGGTGATAGTTGACCGCATGACTAAGTCAGCTTATGTTTTACTAGTAAAAATCATATTCAATACTGAGGACTATGTCCATTGGTATATTCAAAAATTGGTAATGTTGCATGGGATTCTATTGTCCATCATACCAGATTGTTGAGTTCAATTCACTTCTCCCTTTTGGAGGTCCTTCCAAAAAGGACTTGACACTAGAGTGAAGTTATGCACAACTTTTCATCTTCAAATTGGTCAAGCCAAAAGGACTATTTAGATTTTGGAGGATATGTTGAGAGCTTGCATGTTGGAATTCAAAGTAAGTTGGGATGAACATTTACCACTTATCGAGTTCGCCTACAACAACAACTCCCATGCAAATATTGGGATGGCACAATTTGAAGCGTTGTAGAATAGATGATGTGGATCGCCCATTGGGTGGTTCAAAGTTGCTGAGGTGGAATTAATAGGACTGGATTTGATGATGAATTCTATGGAGAAAATTACAAGCATCAGGGAGAAATTGCAACAACCCAAAGTCGACAAAAGTCCTACTCGGATGTATGGGAAGGGGGCTTGAGTTCCAATTTGGCAATTAGGTCTTTTTGAAGGTATCTCCAATGAAAGGTATTCTCTGGTTTGGTAAGAAAGAGAAGCTGAGTCCTAGATGTGTGGGACCTTACAAGGTGGTGAAGAGAGTGGGGAAAGTAGTGTACGATTTGGACCTACACAATGAATTGCATTTGATTCATCCTATCTTCTATGTATTGATGTTGAGGAAATTCATGGGTGACCCAATTTCCATAGTCCCTTGCATGATATGAACATTGAAGAGGATTTGATTTATGAAGAGGTACTAGTTGAAATTCTAGACTGACAAGCGAAGAAGCTAAGTAACAAGGAAGTCACGTCCTTTAACGTGCTTTGGAGGAACCAACACATTAAGGGTACTACATGGGAAGCGAAAACGAATATAATGAAGCACTATCCACATCTATTCCACTCCACTCAAGCCTAAAGTACCAAGAAGTTCTTCCAAAATCCCCATACTGCATGTATTTTTTGTTCTTATGATGTTTGCACTTATTTTGATGTTTATGAACTTTTTTGAAGCATGTTTTAAGTGTAAGACTAAAAATTTTGAGAGATGATGTTTGAAATGCATTTGTGCATGCTGGGTAATTAGTTACTAGTTTACTCTTTAGAGCCTACCTTTAAGTACATTCGGGGATGAATGTTCCCAAGGGGGAGATATTGTAACAACTCCCACTTTAGGAGTCCTGAGTACAGAGAAGTTACCCTGAAAAATGATTGAGGACCTGGTTCACAAGACAGTCTACGACCCATGGAATTTTCTATGACTCATAGAATAATTTATGAGTGGGATTCCAAACATGAAGAAATTTAGAGTTTTCAGGAAGTTAATCCATGACTTACCAGATGACCCGTAAAATGTTATATGGCTCGTATAAAGCCTCGTAAAAGGGGGTCAGAGACAAAGTTAGAATTTAGCTAAGTATGGAAGGACTCTACGAGTCTAACCATGGCCCTTAGAAAATAGTATGGCCTATCCTGTTTGTGATAGTTCCCAATTTTGCAAAGGCTATATTTAAGGATTCTCAGGTGAGCCATCAAATGAAAGGGTTTACGGCCTAAAAATCATCTACGACCAGTAGTCGAGGTCTCGTAGATGGCTTCCAGTAATTTTGATTGAGGGGTAGTTTGGTTATTTCTCATAATTTCATTCCTTTACTATGTCATTTAGGGGACGAAAACAGAGACCTATATTAGTTTTCCAGCCCTAGAAACACCCCTCATTCTCTCATCCCTCTAATTAAAAATTCCTAAGGCAAAGAGCTCTCAAGAAAAATGATAGGGTTTCCCAAGTTCCTTCTTCAAGACTTCAACTCTGATTCTCTCTAGTTTCTTAGGTATGTGAGTTGATTATGGGTATCCTTTCGCCTATAAAGTTTCCTATTATGCATTTTCCCTTTTCTTTAAGTTTCTAAGTTTTAACGCATGCTTATGATAATTTTATGATTCTTATGCTACTATATGATGCTCCTAAAGTTCAATGACTATTTGTTAAGTAAATGTACATATATTATTGAGAGGTGATACTAATTCTATGAGGGGTCTTGATATGATAAAAGTTGAATGATTTTGATATTTCCTTTTATGAAATTTCTTAAGACTTATGTTATTGATGATTGTTCCCTGCATCAAATAAGTCCACCTTATTTTTTTAATGAAAGTTCTTATGAAATATATATAAGAATAAGGCACTTATGAAGGGCTTCAAGGTTAATTATTTTTTTCATCGCGTACGGACAAAGACTAAAGACCTTGAGCGATTGATCTGGCAGAACCACTTAGAAGATAAAGATGTATCATTAATCTCTTCATGCTCGTTCCAAGCTCGAAGTACCATTTGTACAAATATTATATGATTTCTTCTTCATATAGATAGATATTGGCTCTATGGGGCAATTACTTAGAAGTACATTTTGTGTTGCAGCCCTTCCTATCTGATAGAAAAGGATCCCATGATCCTGAACCGATCTTACCTGGAATCGCAAATCACAAATAGTGATTATTTCCCAAAAGGATGTTTAAGAAAGACTCTTAAGCTCGAGCTACTCCTATTGATTGCCACGCATGATTCTAAATTATGTTTAAAGATTTCATGGGATGACTTAGCACTGAGAGGACTTGAGAGATCAGGACTCATCCTATTTGTAGGGGAATAAGCCCTTTGAAGCCAAATCTCAATGTCCCTAACTATATGCCACCATAGGAGCCTTGTAGGCTAGGCTAGTGGATCCATATAGGCCCCAAAGTTATGAAAGATACTAAGTTTCTAGCAAGTGGATTCCCCTTTTCCTAATGGAAGAAGTGAATTGGCCTTTTCCTAAATGAATCAGTTTATTTGATTCCATGCAGTAGCTCACATAGTCTTACTGTAGGTTATGGTCTATTCCTACAAGTTTATATGATTCCATGATATGCCCCACCCTATATTCGTTAAGTGTATTTTGGCCTGGACAGTGTTAAAATCGAGAAACACCATTTTTACTCCATTTTCAAATATTTCAAGCTTTTGAGGCAATTTTTGACGAAGGTCTTTGAAGAATTCTCTAGGACAAGTATTTCTAACATCATTTTGATTAATTTCCATGACATTTATCTTGATTTTGTCTTGAATTTCATAATTTTGAATGTCCAAAATTGGGGATTTTTAGTCTATGATTTCAAAACTTTAAATGGTTATTTCTCCTTCGATTTGAACTCGATTTTAGTGAGATTTTAACCCAGGAACTCTTTTTTCATGTAAAACCTGATTTTCAAGTGAATTTTCAAATCCAAAAACTTGAATTTTAGTCATAATTTTGACCATTTTGCCCCTACGACTAATTCGTTCCAATATGGGTATCAAAATTCATCTCTTGATGCGTAGTATCCATTTTTGATAGCGATTGATCAATTCTATGATTGTTTGAAGACTTGAGTTGATTGAAAGCTTGTTGGAGTATGGTTCCGACATTGAGGTAGGCCTGACTAACCTTTTTGAGACTGAATTTGAGTTATTGAATATGTTCTTATGATAATCGTAAGATCAAGATTGATCTTTGGGTAAATGAGCTGATATGATTGAATTGTTTTGGAAATGTAACGCCGGTTATGTCGAAAATTAGGTAAAATATGATTTCTATTGATAAAATATGGTGAAGTCTTGAGAATTGTATATTTCGGATACAATTATGATAGTATGAGACTCACAATACCATTTGGGTAAATTTTGTGGTAATTTGATGGATTTTGAGATACCTTTTAGGAATCATGTATATATTTTGGGACGAGTGAGGTCTGGAATTGTTGGTACAAGAAACTCCTTAGTGGGAATCAATGGCCTTGGCCAATTTCTTACCACTTCTATCTTTTTAGTATCAACTTTGATACTCTCTCTAGATACCACGTGCCCAAGGAAGGCAATCTCTATAGCCAATACTCCCACTTGTCAAACTTTGGATAGAGCCTTTGTTCCCTCAGGGTCTGCAATACTACCCTCAAGTGCTCCATGTACTCTTTCTCACCTCATGAATAGATCAGAATGTCATTAATGAACACTATAATGAACATGTCAAGGTAAGTCTTGGACACCCTGTTCATGAGGTCAATAAATATTTGCGGTGCATTAATGAGGCCAAAGGACATCACCACAAATTCAAAATGACCATACCTAGTCCGGGAAGGCATCTTAGGGGTGTCATTTTCTTTTACACTCAATGGCTGATACTCGGATCTCAAGTTAATCTTGGAGAAGTTGTAACAACCCTACCTAGGGACCTAGTCATCACACGGTGAATGAGATTCTCAAAGGCACCTCACCCAAGCCATCTAAGCATCTTAAGTATTCATAGGTAATAAATAGAAACATAATATGGAAAATCATACGGGAAAAAAAGCTATGGGCTTTTGAAAAATGACACAACATTAAAAACAGTGGAAATAGCTAATTATTTAGTTTGTCCATATGCACACCAACTACATTATAAGTCGATGGGACCAGCAACAGACAGTTTCCATGTAGAAGGAAATCTAGACAATACAATACTAAAATAAATGGTTTAGAAGGGCTACAAAACATCGTCTCAAATCAAACTAAAGATGAGCTAGAAGGAAAGAGTGGAGGAGTCCCGCTCTAAGGGCTCACCACAATAGTAGAGTTAGTCTTGGGTGTCGAATACTAGGCACGAGTCGGTGGAGGAGTACCTATCCCTACATGGTTAAATTATGCAGGCAAATATATATTAGTATGTTTGAATGTACTAAGAATATGAGATGCTATGCATGGATGAAATTGTAATGCCATCATAACTAAACATAACACATAAGTATACATAAGGTTAATGAGACATGAGATGGGATCAAACATGCACAAGAAGTACGGCTCAGACTAATATGAGACAATACACATTTAAAACATAAATTCAAGGCTTGCAAATGCGGATTAGAACCAGGTACACCTCCTCAAATGCTAATCCTTGGGCACGTAAACAGAGAACAAATGAAGGTTGCACCAGAAAACTTTGCATCAATAACATAAAACTAACACCAAAACTCAGAATGGACCTTCTAAACTCATCTGGAATCAGAATTACACAAATCAAATATGTATCCACATAAGAAACAACAATCTAAGCTTAACAAGATAATCAGAATTCAATTTTGGGGCCTCCTCGCCACATTTACTAATGCAACTCAAATAAACTAGTTTAAAACTAAAAATACCAAAACTACCCTCGATGACTCCAAAAATTATGATGAGACTATTTCTAGCATTAGTTTCACCGTCCGAAACAACTAGAACTGTCAACATTTTGATCCGAGCTTCCAAACTTTGAATGTGGATCAAAGTCAAGCTTTGATTCTGAAAACAACTAAAAACACAACTTTTGGGTTCAAAATCTTCATTGTAAATTCTAATTTAGTTCTGTAACTTTTCCTGGATGAGTTTCGGAGTTTTGGAGCTAACAAAATTGATGAATTTTTTATCTGACACCTACAAACTCACTTTCAGAACAACTTAAGCTTCCAAAAAATGCCAAAACTCATATTTTCCACTTTTAAAACTTAGGATTTCAGTTCCAACAATACAGATAGTTCAAAATAGGTCCAAAGCAACTTACGAAAGGGTAAAATAGTAATTTTCATAGATAAGCTCAAAAATAACATACAAGGTCATTACATATTTCACTATTAAAAATAATATTCATCCTCAAACATAAAGGAAAAAGAAGTATCTGAAGCCTTAAAAAGGCTAGGATATCTGACATGCATATGTGACTCCAACTCCCAAGTAGCCTCATTAATAGAATGGTGTCACTACTGAACCTTCAATGAAGGTATATCCTTGGATCTTAATCTTTGGACCTACTCGTCCAATATAGCGGTCCAATATAGCGATCGGCTCCTCCTCATAAGATAAGTCTGAACTCAACTCAACTAAATCATAAGAAATCACATGGGAATCATCAAGAACATATCTATGGAGCATGGAAACATGAAATACATGATGAACTATTGATATCTCATATGGTCCAATGAATCTAGGACTGAGTTTACCCCTCTTTCTGAATTTCATCACACCTTTCATGGCTGAAACTTTCAGTCAAGCACTGTTACCAACAAAGAACTCAAGGAGTCTAACCATTCGGTTGGTATAACTCTTCTGGAGGCTCTGAGCTATCAAAAGTCTACTATGCATCAGCCTGACCCTATTTATGCCATCCCAGAGCAAATCAATACCCAACACCTCCATTGAACCTAAATTGAACCATCCGATCGATGATCTGCTCCTCCGGCCATACGAAGCCTCAAATGGTGCCATTTGAATGTTGGAGTGATAACTGTTATTATATGCAAACTCTATCAAGGGTAAGTGTTGATCCCACTAGGACCTAAAATCAATCACATAGGCACTAAGCATGTCCTCCAACACCTGAATGGTGCACTTGGACTAACCGTCAATCTGGCGATGAAAAACGGAACTCAAATCCAATTGGGTACGTAACCCACGCTGTAAAGCCTGGCAAAAGTGGGAGATGAATATCGATCCTCTATCTGATACTATAGACATTGGCACTCTATGCAATCTGACAATGACCCTAATTTACAACCTAACCAACTGCTCCATACTGTAGCTAGTCTTTACAAGTAGAAAGTGCGCTGACTTGGTCAAATAATAAACAACAACCCAAACTGAATCAAACTTGCCCAAGGCCATGGGCAGACCTATAACAAAATCTATAGTCACTCTCTTCCATTTCCACTCGAGAATGGGCATCCATTGCATTGATCAACTAGGCCTTTAGTGTTCACACTTGACTTGTTGACAATTCAAACAGTTTTCCACGAACTCAGTTGTGTCTCTTCTTATCCCGAACTACTAATAATGTTATTTTAGATCATGGTACATCTTTACCACACCAGGATGGATGGAATATCTAGCACTATGCGCCTCTTTCAATATCAATCTCACCCAATTCCCTACCTTAGGCACACAGACTCTACCATTTATCCTTAAAATACCCTCAAAATTAATAATAGCCACTCAGCTTCACCTATCAACTCTTTCTCAGGAATCAAGCATAACTTGGGATCCTCGAATTGATGAGCACATATTTGATTAAGTAAGGAAGATCTAGCCTCAACAAGAACTGGTGCTGAAGTCAATAAATTCTTGAGCTTTTGGGAACTCGTCTCACACTTCTCAGACTACTGAAATGCCATATCCTTCTAACTCAATCTAGTCAGTGGGGCTACTACAAATGAGAATCCCTGAACAAAACATTGATAATACCCCACTAAACCAATGAAACTTTGAATCTCAGTCATAAAAATAGGCCTAACTAACTCATGAATAGCTATTACCTTGGCCGAGTCAACCATAATACCATCTTTTGTCACTATATGACTAAGAAATACAAAGGATTCAAGCCAAAACTAGCACTTTGAGAACTTGGCTTATAACTTCTCTTCTCTCAATCTCCAGAGTATGGTCATCAAGTGCTACACATGGTTGGCCTCCCTCTTGGAATAAACCAAGATATTATCAATAAATATGATCATAATATGTCCAAGTAGGGTTTGAAAACTGGGTTCATTAACTCCATAAAAGTAATCGGGGCATTAGTCAACTTGAATGACATAACCACAAACTCATAATGCCTATAACGGGTCCTAAAAGTTGGCTTTGGGATATTAGACTCTTGAACTCTCAACTGATGATAGCTGAACGCCAAATCAATCTCAAAGAATACCGAGGCAACTGGTCAAAAAGATCATCAATATAAGGCACATGATATTTGTTCTTATGGTAACTTTGTTAAGCTGACTATAGTCAATACATATACGCATAGTGCCATTCTTCTTCACAAATAGGACAGGAGCACTCCAGGAGATACACTCGAAAAGAATGAACCTTTTCTTCAACAAATCCTCCAATTGCACTTTTAACTCCTTCAATTCAGCTAGAGCCACCTATAGAGGGCAATAGAAAAGAGCATAGTGCTTGGCTCCACATTAATAGCAAAGCTAATATCATGATCTGGAACACCAGGCAAACCAGTCGAAAATACATCCATAAACTCTCTAGCAACCCTGGTGGGCTCTAATGATGGTGACTCTTGAGAACATGCCTGAACATGAGACAAATATGACAAGCATTCCTTATCCATCAAACGACAGGCATGCATATAAGAAATAACTCCCATGGGATAGGAGCTAGGTGCTCCAGACCACATCACCTGAGGCAAATTTGGGAAAAATAAGGTAATAATATTCGCTCGGCCATCATGAACAGTATAATGAGGTGATAATCGGTCCATACCTAATATCACATCAAAGTCTACCATATCCAACAATATCAAGTCAGCAACAGTATCTCTCCCCATAAAAGTCATAATAGTACCCCGATATACTCGATTCACCACTAATGATTCACCTACTGAGGTGAAAACATAATAGGCTCGGCAAGTGGCTCACACATGATATCAATATCTGAAGCAAAATAAGCTGACATATATGAATAAGTAGAGCCTGGATTAAATAAAATTGAAGTTGAATAGTGGCACACAGAACCATACCTGTGATGACTGTATTAGTGTCCTCTACCTCGGCTCTATCTGGAATAACATAGACAACTCTATGCCTATCACCAACCTGTGGGCCTTCATGGGCTTCACACCTCTTATTGTGCCACAACCTCCTCTGGTGCCACCCCTCATGCCATGAGAGGTGTTTTTAGCTATTGGTATCGAAGCTGGACTTGTTAGCTGAGACCCTAAAGCCTAGGCGGGAAATGCTTGATATGGACAATGGTTGGAAAAGTGCCCAACCTCATCACAAATATACCAGGCTCAAAGATCTCATCCCTGAGATAATTATGCCAAAGAACCACCACATTTTGTGAAACCAAAAGAGCGATTGATGTCACCCTAGCTATACCTCCTTTATGAAGGTTTAAGTGGTCGTTGTTAAGATATATAACCTAACCAAGATTAGGGTCGAACCTATAGGAAATATTGTTAGACTCAGAGTAATTGCAAGCAAGTCGAGTGAATTAACCTATTTATCTCCTGAAAGGGGGAGTTGTAATTAGAAGAAAGTAAACCTAAACTAGAACAAGTGTTGTTAAACAAGTGAAATAAGTAACTAGGGTATTATGTTCTCCATGATTTCGTAACTTGGTATTACTAGATAATCGTAATCTTTTCTAGTATGTAGTATGCAGGACAATAAGTTAAGTTATTAAATCTTTTGATCCAGGCGAGAGGTAAATTTCACTATGTGTTTTGATCCATCCCCACAATGTGACATTTCTAACTCTTACCCATTGTTTCAGCACAACCTCCCCTTGATCCAGTTCAATTGATTAGACAAGAGGGATCATATCAAATCCCGTTAATTAATCTCTTTTTTCATTCATTACTACCTTGATCCAAACAGTAATAATTAGGTGATTTCTAACATTGTCTACTGTTAAAAAGCAATCAAAATGAAGAGAATTAATCAATACATGCATGCACACTTTCTAAGAATTACGAATTATCCGATTTTACCTTGTTAGTTCTTCATGGTTCCCACAACCTTAGTTATGGAATTAGCTATGTAAAATCATTGTTGATGAAAGAATCATGATATAGAATAACATAAATAAGAACTTATAATAATAAAGTTAAGAATAAGAAATCCTAAATTCTTCACTAGAAATCCAGAAGTAATATTTTGATATAAAAATCACAAAGTTGTTTCTCAAGCATATCGTGTGTGTCTTTGTCCCTCTCTCTTCGTTCTCTATCTAAAAAAATCAAAAAAACCTATTTATAATAACTCAAATACAAGTCCAAAACAAAATAGAAAAATTAGATTTGGCAGGCTTTACGATCGGGGTTACGAGGCAACTGGTCAAAAAGATCATCA